>JAQGAZ010002420.1:0-18004 GCA_034692225.1 Polydesmus complanatus
AAAAAAATCGATTTTCCTTAAAAATTGACTTAGTTATGAATTTTTTAAAACTATACTTTATCTTTACGGACACGTTATTTCCCAAGGTCTTTCATAGACTTAAACATTTTTTTCCCCTCATAGAAAAGTGATGAAAACTGAAATATTTATCCTCTTGTCTTTCTTCTGGCAAAGAGAGAGAGAGAGATTTCTGCCTGAGGTAGCAATAACATCTGAGGAGAAGGAGAGGGGGGGGGGAAGGAAAGCCATATTAATGTTTATCTAGAGACTTTTAATCGACTTCTCTCATCAATACATAGTAAAAGAGTTGGAAACAAATCAATTGATAAGAAAACATAAACAACTTTTCTAGAACTTCTGCTTTCATCAAAAACTTTTTTGAATTAATGTTGGTTTTTTTTATCACTTTAAAATTAATCATTATTGGAATTCACCGTGGAGAGTTTTTTTTTTTTTTTTTAAAAAATTTGTATCCAATTTAATTGAATATATTTTTTTTATGAGGAAAGAAAAAGAGAACAAAACTCTTTAAATAATGAAAACCATGTTATTGAAAAAAGGTTAAGAGTGGTAGAATGATTAAAGGGCAAACAAAGAGGCAGGGTGATGCTCATGGAAACCGACCAAGTGCATTTGATATAAGCAGAGTGATGCTCGTGGAAACAGCCGGAATGGTGCTTACGGATAAGGATTTGAGAAAGGTGTCTCATTAAAATAAAGATGGGGGAAAATAATTAGAAAATCACTGTAATTACTGATCTATATTTGGGTAAACAACTACTTAAAATAATTACAGAAGCTGTTTTTTTAAAAATAAAGTTTCTCAGGCAAAGATTTAAACATTTAATGCAATTTTCTAAGAAAAATCAAATCCGATTTGTTATTAATTTTAATAATTATTATTGAGATGAAATATTCAAATGTTAATTAATTAAGTTTGAGTAAATGTAGTTAATGAAAGGTTGTTTACTGTAACACGCAGAGAAGGGTTTATGGAAAGATCTAGATTGAATTTTATGGAAAGATTTAAAATAATGCTTACAGAAATATCCTATGCTTATTATAAGATTAAAAAAATGATGCTGGCAGAGTGAGTTTTTTTTTTTAGAAAAACAATTTATTCCATTAAAAATAGCAAATTAATGTTCTAAATTTAGATGGCAATTACTATGCAAATTTTATGTTTTATTCCATGATTAAAAATGAGTAAAATAAACTCCTCATTTTTTTTTTTGAGGTAATTGAATTTGAACATTTGATATCCTATTCAAATCAAAATCTTCTTTGATAAGATTTTTGGAAACATTAGAAGTTAATTTAAATGCAAATAACATAAAATATTATTATTGAAGTTTACTTTTTCTTTAATTTATTTTTTGGGGAATTATTTCCCTTATAATTACATATTTTTTCCCCACTTTCAGGTTATTAATAAGAGGATGTTTATTTCTGAAGAGAGAGATATTTTTCTTCTATATATTTTTCAATTGATCACTGGGGAATTTATTTTATATGTAATCCAAGATCTATCTTTTTTTTCATATATAATCTTCCCCCTCCAAAAAAAAAAAAAAAAATAAGGGAAATATAAGATGTAATTTTTTACTTTATTCTGCTGAGTTGGTTTAAGGTGTATCGTGTTACCTCTATGTTATTACCCTACAGCTCGAGTGACCACAAGATGTGAGGGGGCGTGGTCTAATTTTTTTTTCTTTTTACTCATCATTCCGCTCACGTTTTAGATATCATTTTTTTTTTGGTAGGTTGGAAAAAGATTATTAAAGGTAATGCAATATATATCATCTTACCTTTAAGCGTATGTCGTCGTTGCTGACTACATAAATCAACTGGAAATATACAGTTACAAAAAATGGTTTTTTTTTATATTATTTAATTATTATGTAAAATAATTGTATTCCTCATAAATCAATTTCATCAGACTCCCCTCCTCTCCCAAAGAGAAAGAAAAAATATTGGGGGTATTTTTAGCTGATGAGATAAATGCTGCTGCCCCTTAAATTAATGAGAGTTGGCAATCAGTGCATACGCTACACATTCAAACTGTATGTATGTGGTGATGTGTGATTGTGGTAATTCAGGAGCAGCTGACACAACATGTCAAAGTCAATAAAAACGCATCTGCCTACTAACGTTCTCTTTTTATATTTATTTATTCCTATTTTATTGGAACAAGGGAGGAGCAGGACTGGAGTATGCTTTTTGGGGCCTTTATTTTTGCTTTAAGTTGATGGAATAAGGCTAGTTTTCATTTTGAATCTCTTAAATATTGCAAGTCTCCACTTTGAATCTCTTAAATAGGAGTACTTCTCACTTTGAATCTCTTAAATAAGAGTAGTTTTCAGTTTGAATCTCTAAAATAAGGTTAGTTCTTATTTTGAATTTCGTAATTGCTGCTAATGTTTGTTTTGTCCTTAGCACTTATCTTATTTGCTTAGGCCCCATGTGATCCTACATTGGTAAGCAGGAGGAGGAAGAGGAGAAAAGATGTTTCCTTCTATCTCTCTCTGCTATCCTCTTACGCATCATTAATTATTTTCCTGTTTCTTGTCCAAAATCTTCGCTTTAACATTTTTTTTCTTCTTTAGCATGGACATCTTCGGCCTTTCTTTCATCATCATCTTCTTCAAGGCTATTTAACCTGCAGTATTTCTTCTATCCTTCATCTCTTTACTAGCATCATTCTGTCTCCACTTACACTCTGGTATATAGGGAAAGGAGGAAGTATAAAAAAAAACTTATCCTTCATCTTCTTTCTCGACTAGCATCATTCTGTCTCCCCACTTATTGAGAAATACTCGTATATGTAAGGGTTATAAAAAAAAATTGTAGGAAAAAATAGCTATCCGTTAAGATCTCATCCGAATAAGATAAATAAGATAAGAGAGGAGGATGTCCATTTCTCACTTTTTACCACATGTGTTTACCACTTTTAGATGTATTAATTTTTATCTATGAAACATATCATAGTTATAAATCCTATATACTATATAATATATAGGATGTGCTATGTAGATCATTGGGTTTTTGGATCAGAAAACTTTTTATGGTTAATGGAAAAAAAATATGTTCCATAATTTTATTTTCTCATTAACCTCTACTCTGATACAACAAAAAAAATTGATCTTCCAGGGGGAAAAAAAGTTTTTTTTAAAAAAGATTTACTAAGGGAAAAAAATAAAGTTGAGCTTTATTAGATTAAGGATTTTTTTTCTATTTCCTATATATTTTGTAGAGGTTAACTAGATCATAGCCTTTTACTATTATTATTATTATAATAATGTTGAGTCAAATGTAACTAAATTAAATGTGTAGCTTGCAATTTTTTTTTTGGTTAAGTAATAATTTAATAAAATTATTTATGAAAGCTTCACTTTTAAAATAATTGAGTTTTGTCCTTTATCTCTTAAGAAAAGGTCAATGCGTAAGAAAAAATATTGGAAATTTTTTATGATTTTTTTTTTTAAATATTTTATTAAAAAAAAACATGCTAAAAGCATTATTTTTATTAGTTATAAGTGGGTTGTTTATTCATGATTTTCAGGGATTTTGTTTTTTATTTATAGGGATTTTGTTTGTATTTGTAGGGATTTTTTGTATTTATAGTGAATTTTTTTTATTTTCATTGTGGTCTGGCTTAATTAAACTTAAATAAGGATCAAAATGATGTTGACCTAAAACACATCAATTATTCTAAGAGAGAAGCTGAGTAATTAACTGTTACCCTTTTCATTAGCATCCCTCTGGATATAATACATCTTTCCTTTATCATCGCAAATCACCGCAAAGAGGGTCGATTTTATAAAAACACAAAATTAATAGATGCTATAGGAAAGGTATAGAAAGCAAGTAGTCGAATGATTAAGGTGTAAGGAAAAAAAAACCAATAGGTGAAAAAGTCAATTAACTTTTGTAACGGGATTTTGGGTCAATAAAAGAAAAGTGCCAAGCAGCAGCACGCCGCGTGCGTAGAAAAAAAGCAAAAGAGAAATTAAAATCTTTTAACCTCTGAGTTGCTCAGATGATGAGAAGAAGAGAGAAAGATGAAAGGGAGTATATGGGTGAATGTTTACTCTTTTAGTTCATTGCTCAATCAATAAGCTTCCTTTGCCAATTCCCTTAAGAAATCGGCACTAATCTGTTGATACATTGAAAAGACGGGAGATATAAGAGAAGTAGGAAAAAAAAAAGAGTCCAATGAAGGTGGTGAGATGTGAAGTTAAAAACAACCGAATGGTTTGAGGGGAGAAAGACGGAGTTATGAAAGGAGAAACAGAGTGATGGAAAGAGAGAGAGAGGGATTTGTGTTTGTTTTATAATTACAAAATACAAAAGGGATAAAGGAAAATAAAAAGAAAAAACAGTAAATGTTTCTCTCTGTGTATTTGTTGTGTACATTAAAGCTCAAATGCTGTTAGAAAGAAGACAAAAAAAAAAAGATGGAGGGTGTTTGTTTAAGTTAACAAATAGTAAACAAAAAACTTGAATTTGTGAGGTGGAAAACATTGATAGAATTACATGTATTTATGTGCTAAAAAAATATGTTTAATTGGAGAGATTGATAGAAATCATTAGTGCCCGCACTAAACTTTTATGGAACCACTTAAAACAACAAATGTGTTTTTGACAATAAAAATAACTTTAAAACACAAAGACAATCCTAAAACATTTTAAACCTAAGATAGAAATTTACAGTATGGAAAATATTTATAGCATATAAATATTTTTGGAAAAGATTTACACTAAAATATATAAGAAAGATTTACACAAAGTTTTATGGAAAAGATTGACACAAAGTTTTATGGAAAAAATTGCCAAACAATTTTTGGAAGTACTAAGAAAACATTTTAAAACATTAAGAAGACACTTTGAAACATTTGGAAAACATTTAAAAACATTTCAATTCCTTTAAAAATTTACAACATTGCTTCAAAAAAAACCTGACAGCACTGCTTCCAAAAAAATTGGGTGGGAAAAAATCAGAATAATAATATAAGAAAAAGCAGATTGATGCAAGAAAACAGCAAAAAAAAAGCCGCTGCTGCATGATGCTAATACATCGAAAATGATAGAGCCCAGAATGATGCTCATAGAAAGGGCTCTGGTACATACAGAATAATACTCAATGGAAAGCCAATTGATGTCGGACCTAAACGAAAACTAGTGTGATGCTAATAGTAAGGGATAAGAGGTATCAGAGTGATACGAGAAGAGAAAAAAAAGAAATAGCCAGAACGATGCTCAGAGAAAAAAAAAGTACTTGGAATGATTCTCTGGAGAAAAAAAAAATCTTAGCCAGAATGATGCTTTAGGAAAAGAAGAAAAAGTAGAGAGAGGAAGAAGCAGAGTGATGCTCATTAGAATGAAGAGGAGGAAGGAATGTGGGAGAGGGAGGAGATTGATGTTTATGTAAGCGCAGTGTGATGCTAATATAGAAGATGCAGAGCCAGAGAGATGCTGGTAGAGATAGAGAGAAGAAAAGGTAATAGAATGAAGGGGAAGCTGTTTTTAAAGGTGGGAGGCAGATAAATTGAATTATACATAGGTGATGGAGAGAGAGCACTCTCATCTATTTACTTAACTCGGATTAATTGAAAGAGCGCATGCGTGTTACAAGATGTAAAAAGATGAAAGTGAAAATTAAACTTTTTTAGAGATTTTTTTTTTTCGTTTATGTTTCTTCCTCTAAAAAAAAAAAGGCAAAAAGATTAGATGATGTATAAGATTAAGATTGAAAGTGCAGTGGGTTATTTTAGGAAACTAAAGATTGAAAAAGGTTGTAACCGATTTGAGGATTTATTGAATAATATTATAGGTACATATTTTGGCATCTTAATTCTTTTTGTTTTCAATGAATTTAGGATTTTTAATTTTTTGAGAATTTAAAAAGTATTATTGTAAGTTTTAATCTGTTTTTTGGAGGTTTTTAATTGGTTTTATCCTTTATTGAAGTGTTTTAAAGTGTTTTCTTAATAATTTAGCACATTTTCTTAGTGTTTTTTTATTGTTTTGAAATATCTTAAAACTGTTTTGAAATGTCTGAAAATGTTTTGAAGTGATTTCTTAGTGTTTTAAAGTTTTTCTGTAGTGTTTTAAATCTTTCCTTAGGTGTTTTTAATTTTTACAGTATTGAGATGCTTTAAAATGTTGCTGACTAGAGAAATTTTTTGATTTATAAGAATTTGTTTGTTATTTAAAAGGATTTATTTGTTATTTATAAGGATTTATTTGTTATTTATAAGGATTTATTTGTTATTTATAAGGATTTATTTGTTATTTATAAGGATTTATTTTTGAATTATAAGAATTTTTAATTTATAAGGATTTTTTTATTTACGGTATAGGGGTTTTTTTATTTAGTGGGATTTTTTATTTACGGTATAGGGATTTTTTTATTTAGTGGGATTTTTAATTTACGGTATAGGGATTTTTTTATTTAGTGGGATTTTTTTTATTTTTAGAAATTTTTTTTAATTTATAGGGATTTTTTATTTACGGTATAGGGATTTTTTTATTTATTATGATTTTTTTTATTTTTAAAAAATTTTTTTTTATTTATAGGAATTTTTTTTATTTATTGGGATTTTTTTATTTAAAGTTTTTTTTTTATTTATAGGGATTTTTTTAATTATAGGGTTATTTTTATTTATAGGGATTTTATAGGGATTTTTTTTATTTATAAGGATTTTTTTATTTATAGGGATTTTTTTTATTTATAGGGATTTATTTTATTTATAGGGATTTTTTTTTATTTATACGGAATTTATTGATTTATAAAAATTTTTAATTTGAATTATATGGATCATAATCACATTGCAAATTTTTTTTATAAATTTAAAAAAATTACTTTGACTTTCTTTAGGCCTCACACTGGTTATATTTTTAGTTTCTGACTTTATTTAAGCATCTCTGACACAGATTTCTTTGAGCATCACTCTGACTTTTTTTCACTTTAATTAGAAAAATGACGTGTGCACCTGAAGAAGACAGAGAAAGCAATTAATTTTACTTTAGCGAAGATGTTTCTTCAGAAGCTACTTGTAATTTTGATCTGAAAATAACATTTGAATGTACGCAATTAAAAAAATTAACTAAACACAAAACGCGAATCTTCAATTATTATCTTTCATTTTGAGTTACATTAGGCATTCATTAAATGCATCATCATTATCGTCTTTATTATTTTAATCATTATTTTTATCTCTTCGTGTTTCAAAGGCAAATTATCATCCAAAGTTTCTTCATCTTAGGAGAAGTGATTAGAGGGAGGAGGTGGGGGAGGGGAGGTTCGATCATTATTACCTCTTTTCATCTTTTTATCTGCTCTGATACTTTACATATGCTTTCTCCTCTCAAAAGATGAATGACGTACTACGCTTTCATAAACATGTTATTATAGCTGTTGGTGTAAATCTCTTCTATAGACTCGGATGTAAATTTCCTCCTTAAACTTAAGTGTAAATCTCTTACATCAATTTTAGCTTAAATTTATTGTAAATCTTTCTCATATAATATATTTTAGCATAAATCTTTCACATTAATTTTAGTGTAAATCTTTATTACAAATTTTTATTGTAAATCTTTTGCGTAAAGTTTTACTGTAAATCTTCCCCCAGTCTTCTCTTTAGAAAATTATGTAAAATTTTTCTTTAGAAATGAAAGTGAATCTCTTCTTTAGATTTGAGCGTAAATCTCTTCTTTAAAATTGAACGTAAATCTTTCCATTGCAACTGAATGTAAATCTTTCGTCTCTAAATGAAAGTAAATCTCTTCTTTAGAATTGAACGTAAATCTCTCCATTGCAAGTGAATGTAAATCTTTCGTCTCAAAATGAAAGTAAATCTTTCCTTTAGAATTGAACGTAAATCTCTCCTTTAGAATTGAACGTAAATCTCTCCATTGCAACTGAATGTAAATCTTTCGCCTCAAAATGAAAGTAAATCTCTCTTTTAGAATTAAACGTGAATCTCTCTTATAATAAATCGGCCGAGTTCTGAAATTTTTTTTTAAAAAATTTAAAATTATTGCATATGCATGAGCTTAGGTACTGACATAAGTAAGCCCTCTCCCATAGCAAAGCACGAGTAGGCCTACTAGTTATTAAATAGACATGGAAAACGTAATAATGTACAGTATACGGTAATAAAAATTCCCTGAATGTGATTTTTTATCAGTAAATGAAGTTATTGTTTGGAATAATTTGGCAGTAGTTTGTAAGTTTGGACTTCAACTGGACCCGCCTGATTTATTTGCTCCGGTGACGTCATATGCGGACGTTCGGAAGTGCTTAGTGCGGGAGAAATGAACAAACGTTGTAAAAAAAATGACTAATTAAAATGTAATTAAATTGAAAAAGAAAAACAAACGCCCTCTCCCTCTCCTACTGAGTGAGAGATAAGAAGCAAATTGAGTCTATGAAATAAAATGAAAGGCGATATTAAGAATTGAATTGCATTACGATCAGCTGATTATTATCGATGATACTTTGATTATAATTTTGATGACGAAATTTACTGTATTATCCGGATTTAACCAACTGAATGCAAATATTATTTTTGAAAGTTGTTTTCCACTGTCCTCGTGTATGACGTCATGTGGGAGTTTGACCTATTGATCATACTCCAAAATCCGTTTTAGAGTAGACTGATGCAACTCTTTTTCTTATCAATGTACAGCGTTCATTACGCACTCCACTTACATCAGAGAGGAAACAGGCGAAGAAAATAATTTCGTGAGTTTTATTTTATTGTAATTATTATTTGTTTTTAGAACAATAATTCTTATGCTTTTCTTTTAAGTGTATTGCTTACATTCTAAGTCAATAAATTAATGTATAGTACAATGTGTTTGAAAGAGAAAAATGTATTGTTTTGGGTCTTTAAGAAGAAATAAAATGCTTCCCTCACTCTTTTCTTTCGAAAATTATGTTAATTTTTTCTTTAGAAATTAATGTAAATCTTTCATTTAAAAATGAAAGTGAATCTCTCCTTTAGAATTGAACGTAAATCTCTCCATTACAACCGAATGTAAATCTTTCGTCTAGAAATGAAAGTAAATCTTTTCTTTAGAAATGAACGTAAATCTCTCTATTGAAACTGAACGTAAATCTCTCTATTGAAACTGAATGTAAATCTTTCGTTTAGAAATGAAAGTAAATCTCTTTTAAAAATGAACGTAAATCTCACTATTGCAACTGAATGTAAATCTTTCGTCTAGAAATGAAAGTAAATGTCTCCTTTAGAAATGAACGTAAATCTCTTCTTTAGAATTGAACGTAAATCTCTCCATTGAAACTGAATGTAAATCTTTCATCTAGAAATGAAAGTGAATCTCTCCTTTAAAAATGAACGTAAATCTCTCCTATAGAAATGAACGTAAATCTCTCCATTGCAACTAAATGTAAATCTTTCATCCAGAAATGAAAGTAAATCTCTCCTTTAAAAATGAACGTAAATCTCTCCATTGCAACTGAAAGTAAATCTTTAATCTTGAAATGAAAGTGAATCTCTCCTTTAGATTTGAACGTAAATCTCTCCATTGGATATAAATGTAAATTTTTCCGTTTGAAATTAATGTAAATCTCGCAAACTGATTTTTCTGTAAATCTTTTTTTTTTTTAAATGTTTAATTACTTTGGTGTAAATCTCCCCCTACATACTTTACTGTAAATCTCGTAGATTTTACGGTAAATCTTTTTACTGTAACATGCCTCCCACAGACTTTTCCCGTATAAAAAATATCAACTTTTTTCTAAATGACTTTTTGGTTTAAATAAAAGAGAAAAACTGCAACTTTTTCTATAGGAAAAAGGCGGTCATTTATGTGACCCAAACGAAGACCTAACAGTGCTCGGCTGCAACTTTTCATGTAGACAAATTTAATAACGTTTTCATTTTAAATAAATAATAAAAAAAAAAACGACAAGAAAGTAGAAAAGAAAGAGAAGCGCTAAAAATGGCTGCCACTTGTTGCTGCCCCTTTCCATCTTAAGCCTTATGTCTGAGAAGCGCTTCTCCGCACAACGCACGCGCATTGCGGGGAAAGGAACGGTTAGGCTTGGAACGGGTTGATTGGCGCGTTAAGAGGGACTAGTTAAGCGAGAACGACACTTTTAATGTCATTAGTACGCATCACTCAAGGCCACCTTACGCACGCTTCACTCCACTAAGAAAACACAAGTTAAATATAGCGCACTAAACTTTAAAAATAACGCCTTGTTTAAAGTGAGAGCAGCACTTTGTCTGAAAATAAGTGTTACTTAAGGTGAAATAAGCGCCGCTAATGTTGAAATAACTGTCTCTAAAATATCAAGTGTCCTTAAGGTTGAAATAAGTGTCTCTAAAATATTGAATGTTACTAAAAATATTGAGTGCTACTAAAATTATTGAGTGTTACTAAAAATATTGAGTGTCACTAAAAATATTGAGTGTCACTAAAAATATGGAGTGTTACTAAAAATATTGAGTGTCACTAAAATTGTTGAGTGTCACTAAAAATATTGAGTGTCACTAAAAATATTGAGTGTCACTAAAAATATGGAGTGTTACTAAAAATATTGAGTGTCACTAAAATTGTTGAGTGTCACTAAAAATATTGAGAGTCACTAAAAATATTGTGTCAATAGAAATATTGAGTTTTACTAAAATATTCAGTGTCATTATAATAGTCACTAAAATAATAAGTGCTGTTAAAATTAAATGTATTATTAAAATAGTGAGTCACTAAAATAGTAAGAATCACTAAAATAATGCGTGAGTAAGCTGAAAAATTTTATGAACTGAAAATGTGCGTCACTAAACTAAAAATATGCGTAACTAAACTAAAAATATGCGTCACTAAACTAAAAGTAAACGTCACTAAACTAAAAATGAACGTCACTAAACTAAAAATATGCGTCACTAAACTAAAAATGAACGTCACTAAACTAAAAATAAACGTCACTAAACTAAAAATATGCATCACTAAACTAAAAATGAACGTCACTAAACTAAAAATATGCGTCACTAAACTAAAAATAAACGTCATTAAACTAAAAATAAACGTCACTAAACTAAAAATAAACGTCACTAGACTAAAAATATGCGTCACTAAACTAAAAATGAACGTCACTAAACTAAAATTAAACGTCACTAAACTAAAAATAAGTCACTAAACTAAAAATAAACGTCACTAAACTAAAAATAAACGTCACTAAACTAAAAATAAACGTCACTAAACTAAAAATAAAAGTCACTAAATTAAAAATGAACGTCACTAAACTAAAATTAAACGTCACTAAACTAAAAATGAACGTCACTAAACTAAAAATAAACGTCACTAAACTAAAAATAAACGTCACTTAAATTAAAAATAAACGTCACTAAACTAAAAATAAACGTCACTTAAATTAAAAATAGGTGTCACTCAAATGAGAATGTGTACTGAACTAATAAGAAGTGCCCACTAAATTTTAAATGAATCATCTCTAATCTAGAAAATACTGTTAAGTGTTCCCCGTGCTGCCCCTTAAAAGTAACATTGGATTACCATTAATAATCCGCACCGTAATGCACCGCATCATTGATACTTAGAGCATTTCGTGCGAGGAAGGGGCAGCCGCACGTGCGAGAAGAATAAAAATAATGCTGCCCCTTAACACATTTCCTATTGGATTAACATTAATTAGCTGCACCGCAATACACCTCAGCAATGTTACAAGTAATAATTTTTATTACTTAAAATTAAAAAGAAACGGAAAAGGAGTTTTTATTCTTTTAATTAAATTAATTTTCGAAAACTACGAAAGAAAGAAATGTTTTTAATTTAAGTAAATAGCTGGTAGCGCTGTAAGTAACAACGCTTCCGGGTCTCTCGCGGGAAAAGTAATTAAAGGAAAATATTTCGTTATTTCGAGGTTTTAATTTATGGAGCGAATCCCACTTGTTGAACCGCACTAAACACGTAGAGAGAGAGTGAAGGTGGGAGTGGTTGAGGGTAAGTGGGAGTGGTTGGATAATTAAAGTGTGAGAGACGGTTAAGAAAGGCAAATGGAGACTTTTGGCATCTTTATAATTAAATTCTCTTCTTTCTCTTTTGTTTCTCTATTTACAAGTTGAAATATGTGTATGTGGAAATTAGGCTTAAGTCACACTTTAAAAGCGTCTTATATAGAGCCATGTAGAAGGAGACTAATTTACGGGTTAATTTTAGAGAGGCTTTTATGGCGCGCTCAACAAATTCGATTAAAGAGATCACTCACTTGCTGCAAGATGTTTGCGCAAGTTATTTTTATTGCGTTCAAGTTTTCATTTGAGTGCTTTTTTTTTTTTTTTGGAATTTTATGAGCAAGTTTTAGATTGGCGGGAAATTTTATTTTTGCGCAATTTTTTTGAGCAATGTTTAGAAAATCTTGCGCAAGTATTGAGTAAGTGGCGCAAGTTTTAGATTAGCCGGTTTTACTACATGTATTTCGCAATTGTTTGAATTTTTGACCAAGTTTTTGATGGAGTTTTGAAATTCTTGCGCAAGTTCATTTAAAAGTGCGTGAATTTTTTGAGCAAGTTTTGAAATCTAGCCGCGAGTGCCTGAAATCTTGCGCAAGTTTCGACTACCATAATTGTCTTGCGCAAGTTTTTTTTTTTTAGTTATGCGTGACGCGCGTTTTATTATTGCGCAAGTGTTTGAATTTTTGACCAAGTGTTAAATTATGGTTAGAGTCTTGCGCAAGTTTTAAATTTATTTTGAAATTGTGCGCATGTTTTTTTTTTATTTATTTGGCAAATATCCGACATTTTCAATAGCACAAATTTTTTTTTTTTTTTTTGGTAAATAAATATTAAATAAAAAATGTCGTCGTTTGAGGAAACGGAAGTATAGTGTATGGAAAGCGGAAGTTGATCTATGGATCGATTTAAGATGGAAAATTTTCCAACCATTTTTTTTTTTTTATTTATTTATTTATTTTTTTTTTTTGTTAAATATTTTCTTGTAATTTTTTTTTTATTTATTTATTTTTTTTTTGTTAAATATTTTCTTGTAATTTTTTTTACTTATTTTTTTTTTTTTTTTTTGTTAAATATATTTTTTTTTTATTTATTTAATTTTTTTATTTATATAATTATATACGGTATATTTTTTTTCTGTTTGCGATTATTTTCCGCTTGGATGGTTTTTCATGTTTTGAGCTCTAAATTTACATAAATAAATTATTCCGCGAAAATAGAAAAAATATTTGACTCATTAAAAATGTCTTTTTGCATCAACACTCTCACAATTATTCCTCATGTAACGAACCACTCACTATAACGAAATTCTCGGTACCTGGTATAACGAAATTTTTATCTGTAGTTTCAATAGCAAAAACGATTCATTGTGATTGAGGTCGAAAATCAGAATAATAAAAAAAAAAAAAACGGATGTTCAACGTTTCGAACGGCGTCCCGTAGTTATGTCCCGTCGACATAGGTAAAATCCGACACAGGTTGGGAGACCGGAGAGAGAGAGAGATAAGCTCAGTGCGCAATTGTGACCGGAAGCGAAAACATTTTCGCGCGCATAATACGCAATTAAACGCTCTAAATAAAACATGTGCTTATCGGCCGCCATTACATCTCTTCCTTTATGGGTCGTTCAACCTCTGAGGATCGGCGTCCCACACTCGGTGTCCCGCTTATCCTCGGAGGTTGAACAACCCCTTTTTTTTCCCCTTTAAGCAAATCGTTTTATGACGTCGCCTATTATTAGTATCGGCCGCGGCCTTTTCTTATCGCCATCGCTTTTGGCGCCAAATGGGAATGGCGGGAAACGAAAAAAAAGAAAGAAATTGCGCGAAATGTCCTCCTATATCTCTCACATAGAAATGGCGCGAAACTCACGCGCTTTTTTTTTTTTCTTATGGGCGCGAGGGGCGTTCGCAAACTAAGGAAAGGATGACCACAGGAAAAGCACTTATCTAAACTGAATTACTAAATATCGGCACTAAACCACTACAAAGCATTACTAAACTTCTGTAAAACCGCAGTAAACCTAATGAGGAAAGAAACACTAAACGTCTTCAAACAGCACTAAACATTAAGGAAACAAGACTAAACATCTTTAGACTGCACTAAACTAGAAACACTAAACGTCTTCAAACAGCACTATACATTAAGGAAACAAGACTAAACATCTTTAGATTGCACTAAACTAGAAACACTAAACGTCTTCAAACAGCACTAAACATTAAGGAAACAAGACTAAATTTCTTTAGACTGCACTAAACTAGAAACACTAAACGTCTTCAAACAGCACTAAACATTAAGAAAGCAAGACTAAACTTTTTTAGACCGCACTAAACTAGATAGTAGCACTTCTTAATACTACACTAAAGTTGATGAAAACATTTTTAAAACTTCACTAAACCAAATTAAAGCATCACTTACGATTCTAAAACCCACACTAAACATTTAAAAAGCATCACTAAGAATCTTTAAACTTCTTGAAACTACACTAAATATGAGCTGCTTAAAACATGCACTTAACTTTATAAGACCACACTAAACTTCCAAAGATTACACTAAATTTTATAAGACTATACTAAACTTTTAAAGATTACACTAAACTCTATAAGACCACACTAAACTTCCAAAGATTACACTAAATTTTATAAGACTATACTAAACTTTTAAAGATTACACTAAACTCTATAAGACCACACTAAACTCTATAAGACCACACTAAACTTCCAAAGATTATACTAAACTTCCAAAGATTACACTAAACTTTATAAGACCATACTAAACTTTTAAAGATTACACTAAACTCTATAAGACCACACTAAACTTCCAAAGATTGCACTGAACTTTCTAAGACCACACTAATTGTGAACAATACATCACTTAATTTCATGAAATGGCACTAAACTTCTGAAAACCGCACTAAACATAAAAAATGGTTCACTAAACTTTAAATAATTCTCAGCCACTAAGCACCACTTAATGATCACTAAAGTTGGTTTAGCAGAAGGAGGCCTGTTCTAAGACTGACTTTCTGAACGCCCCTCCCTCCCCTCTCTTCCCCGCGGAGTAATTGAAGGGGCGTGTGGAGGGAGGGGGAGGGGCGCTGGATGGATGGACACGTGTCATCTTTATCTCGGCCAAAGCTCTCACTTCCGTTCCTCCTCCGCCTCCAGCCGCCATCTTTTTTTATTTTTATTTTTATACCCATCGATAAAAGTCTCCGCGATTGATGCGCATCTGACAGCACTGACTAGTAAAACACGCGTACGCATGCGTGTAAGCAAGCGTTAAGCCCCCAACACCAACACCTTACTCCACCCTCTGACACAATTGGATGGCGGCCATCTTGTTTTATTATTTTTTCCAATTTATTTGAAAATACATCAAAAATAATGCTTTTTGTTTTTCCTCCACTTTTAATGCGGTTGCCAACTTTCTAAGGCACGCGGGCCGCTTACGACGCAAATATCAGACGTAATAATGCGACGCTCAATCTTTAGGCTGGCACGGGCCGCAACCGCTAAAAATATCAAATGTATTTTTTTACTAAAGCGGTTGCTCAACCTTTTATTCTAGCACGGACCTCAACCAATAAATATTATATGTATTTTTACTAATGAGGTACTCAACCTTTCATCTGGCGCGGGCCGTTTCTGAAATATATCAAAATTGTATTTTATGCAAGTGCGGTGCTCAGCCTTTAAGCTGGCACGAGCCTCATCTGCAAAATATAAAAAAGCATTTTTCTGTGGTGTTCAACTTTCAGGCCGACACGGGCCGCATGCAACAAAATATCAATGTGTTTTTTACTAATGAGGTGATCAGCCTTTCAGGTATCGCGAGCCGCATCTATTATTGGCCCAGTTTTAATACGTTCATCAATCTTTAAAGGAAGGCGGACCACATTCAAAAAATGTCGTTTTTATTTCTTAAAAAAAATTTAATATCTTTGTTCAACCTTTGAGGACAGGCGGGCCACACCAAACAAATTTTCAATGTATTTTTTGTTTTGAGTGATGTGGGTGATCAACGTTTGAGTTGAGGTGGGCCACATCATTTATAATACGAAACGTGTTGGATGCGCAATGGATCAAAATGTCAAGCGCGTTTTATTATCGTATTCGTTTCTATTTCCTGTTTCCGCCATCTTTTTTTTTTTTATTATTTATTATTTATGACGTTGATTTAGAATGTTTCAACTTTGAAGTTTTTGCACCAATTTATCACAATGTTAAAGCAGAGCTCGCTTTGAATCTTTTTGAATGGCATATCAACCGCTGTACGGAAAGCCACACTTTACATTTTGTTTTTGTTGTACGGAAGTCTCAAAGAAAGAGACAACTCCTTTAATTAAATTTTTCTAATTTTGTCGCCGTCGGCCATTAATTAACGCGTCATCGCCAGCGCTGGCCCTGACGTCATCAGACGCCGAGGATTAAAAGAGATTTCCCGGAAGACGTTAATCACGGGGCGTTCTTCCACAACGCGGTATCCCTCGCCGAGCGCGGGTAGGGAGGATGGAGGGCTTCATTTCCGGCGCACCAAAATTAAAAGAATGCGATCAATTCCTCCGCCATTATTATTTTTTTTTTCTTGCGGCGCCAAAAATATTTAAGTGTAGCAGACGACGCAAAAAAATAAAATAATAATAAGATACAAAGGAATTTGCTTTTGCGCGGAATAAGACACGAGCGAATTCCATTCGCGTTTAATTAAGGCGAGGGACGAGGGGAAAATACCGTCACTCGCTGTGAAAGGCTACGGAAGAAATGTACTGCTTAAAGCTATGGGAGAGATTTACATTCAAAAATGTGTGTGGGAGATTTGCATTACAGTATATAGAGGAGATTTACATAGGAAACATTTATCTTCAAAAATAGAGAGATTTGCTTTTAACTACAAGCAATAGGAGAGATTTACGATAAGTCTATAAAAGATTTACATTTAAATCGATATGAAAAATTTATATTTAAATTAATTTCAAAGATTTACATTTACAGTAAATTAATGGCAAAGATTTACATTTACAGTAAATTAATGGCAAAGATTTACATTTACAGTAAATTGATGGCAAAGATTTACATTTACAGTAAATTGATGGATAAGATTTACACTTGAATTGATGACAAAGATTTACATTGAAATTGATAGGAAATATTTCATCTTAAACTCTTTAAAAAAAAGTAAAGATTTACATTAAAGTTTGTGAGAGATTTACGATAAAATCTATGCGAAAGATTTACATTAAAATTTATGGGTACGATTTACATTTTATGGAATAGATTCAAATTGAAATCTGTAGGAAAGATTTACATAAGAGTTAATGGGAATTTACACTAAAATTTATCGAAGAGATTTACATTAAATATGTATCGGAGAGATTTACACTAAGTTTTGTCGGAGAGATTTACATTAAGCTTTATCGGAGAGATTTACATTAAGCTTTATCGGAGAGATTTACATTAAAAATATTGAAGAGATTTACATTAAAAATATTGAAGAGATTTACATTAAAAATATTGAAGAGATTTACATTAATAAATATTGAAGAGATTTACATTAAAAATATTGAAGAGATTTACATTAAAAAATATTGGCGAGATTTACATTAATAAATATTGAAGAGATTTACATTAAAAAATATTGGCGAGATTTACATTAAAAAATATTGATGAGATTTACATTTAAAAATATTGACGAGATTTACATTAAAAAATATTGATGAGATTTACATTAAAAAATATGGAAGAGATTTACATTAAAAAATATTGAAGAGATTTACATTCAAAAATATTGAAGAGATTTACATTCAAAAATATTAAGGGATTTACATTCAAAAATATTAAGGGATTTACATTCAAAAATATTGAAGAGATTTACATTAAAAAATATTGAAGAGATTTACATTCAAAAATATTGAAGAGATTTACATTCAAAAATATTGAAGAGATTTACATTAAAAAATATTGAAGAGATTTACATTAAAAAATATTGAAGAGATTTACATTAAA
>JAQGAZ010002421.1:0-17979 GCA_034692225.1 Polydesmus complanatus
TTTTCTTATAGAAATTTTTTTAGAATTTTTAAATACTATTTTAATGCATTTAGATTATCGGTACATTTAAAACAAATCTCAATGTATTGTTATTAAATTCCTTTGTTGGGTAATTGACGAAGTCTAAAGTTGAAATTTTTTTTTATTTCCATAAACTTTATTGAAAGAATTTCAAAGTTGAAAGAACCTGATGATTGATTTGTTATTGAGCCAAAATGGCAGAAAGTGCGTTCCATTGTGATTGAACGGAAGTTAAAATTCGTCTGGCGTCTCGTATTAGAAATAATAAACCGACGTGCATAATGCTTATTTATTACGAATCCAAAAAGTCTGCCTATTCCAATAAAAAAATCGAATGTAAATAACGTTCAAAATAATGAACAAAAGTGTTTTTTTTTAAAAAAACAGAAGCATACCGGGTAGTTTGTGTATAATACTGTCAGTAATATACAACATTCGGGTAAGACATGTGCTGGTTTTTTAAACATATTTTATTGATTTCCCAAAAACATTCTCAGTTATTAAAAGTCGTTTTCTTTATTGTTTACCAAGTCGCTGAAAAAATTAATTTAAATTAAATTAGTTTCTAATATTATTAATAATAATGTTTTGCTAGTTACGAGTTATGTTTTTGAATTCTTTGTTGTATTCTTTTCATCGTATGAAGACGTTTTTTTTTTTCGGTTAAACTAAATCAACTGAGATCTAATTATTCAGCTGAGAATATTTTAATTAGCTGAGTGACAGACATAGCAAAACATATAATTAATCATTTCAACCCCATGCTGATTTGTTTATTTTCTCTTACTGTAAATATGGCGTTAATGACCTACCCAAAACGTTTATGCTAAACTTGTATACAAAATTTAATTTAAAGTTTTAGGTCGCGGATATTTAATCACATATTATAATCAAATTTTCAGTTATCCGGTATGGAAGTTTTTTTTTTTTTAGTTCCTAATTATTTTTTTAAAGATTATGATGTTCACATATGACTTGCAAGTAGGCCTAATTAACATATTTTACTACAGTACCGGTATTATATTAAACATGTTTCTACTGTGCAAATCAGTGCAGCGTGGTGTAATTGAACACAATAATTGAGTTGTAATTTTCCCCGATTTTAATATCACTTGTTTTACAATGATAATGGAAATTATAACTTCGCTTTTCTCGTTTAATTTTTTAAATATTTGAAAGGGAGCAATTTTTCTGATAATTGAAATTTTACTTTATGCCTATTTAAATTTTTATATGTCAAATTAAAAATATATTGTAATTTAGGCCAAACGTTTGCGGAAATCGTTTTCGAAGTTATTGTTGTCCAGGATGGTCAATGAAACCCGGAAGTCTGCTTTGCGTTATCCGTGAGATTCCAATACTTTTATCGCTTTACTTGAGAAGCATTGAGAACTACAGCAAACTTCATTTTATTTATTTTTTGATTTTAAAATTCGAGTAAATTTTCAAAATTTTATTAAATAAATTTCGGTACCGGTAGCTAAAAAAACTTTGCTGCAGTTGTCAACACTATTGTTTGCTCAGTGAAGTTTATTAAAAACGTTTACTTTTTAGCTATTTGTTCGAGAAGTTGCGGTGGTGGTGGACGATGCATCCGTCCTAATATTTGCATGTGTGGAAGCGGAGTACAATCCCCTTCGTGTGATCAGTCTTCTGGTGGTTCTTCACCTTCCAACGGTATAATGAAGAATTCACAGTTTTAAAAAAAAATTGGTATAGGTCACAAACTTTAGAAAATAAAAAACCTGCAATAATATGATGCCTGTTAAAGCATTTTACAGTACAGTATAGCAAACTTCGAGATACAAAATTATTAAAATTAAATTTTTAAAAATTCATTTTAAAACTGGTTTTCCTATACAATAGAACGTCATAAATTCTGAATAATTGGGGCCGGTCCGGATTATCAAATTTTCCGGATTTTCGAAATTTATGAATCAACGTACAAAAAACTTTGTAAAATAGTTCTTCATGGTTACGTACAAAAGTGAAGCCGATGGATAAAGACATTTTCATTCTCGTCCCTATAAGATTCTACGGTTTCTGCGTCCCTTTAAAAATGAAAATGTATTTGTACCACACATGCTTGTACATGTACTCCTAAAAACAGTAAACACGTGTGTGGACCATTTCATACTTCGGCAAGTAATCTGGCATCACTGTTTCACGATCGGTTCCCTTCGGAAACGGTTCGGATTTTTGACGTTCTGCTGTAGTTAACCAACATGTTCGGCTGGCTTTTCCCATACCGGGGCCTGGTTTTAATACTGATTTTTTTTATTTAATGCCGAACCTTTTTTGTTAACTTAACAAAATATGTTAGGCATAAGTTGTTGTTAATCAAAAAGTGTTTTTAAACATAGGCGAACGACCAAGTGATGGTAATTCATGCGGTGGAACTTGCTTGAACGGTGGGACATGTGTTGGACAAAAATGTATCTGCCGATCTGGATTCAACGGCCAATTCTGTGGAGAACGTAGATATTTTTTAAATTAACTATCTGATTAATGAAAGCAGGATAAATATTAATTAACGTTTAGCGCATTGTCGAGACGGATGCCAAAACGGTGGACGTTGTATCGGTCCGGATCGTTGCGCGTGCGTTTACGGTTACACTGGCAGACGGTGCGAAGCAGGTTAATGGCAACATGAAACTATAAACAATTCATCATTTTTAAACAGTTTTTGTCATTTCTATAGATTATAGAACGGGACCATGTTTCCGTAGAGTACGTAACAATATGTGTGAGGGTCAATTGCAAGGAGTTGTTTGTACTAAACAATTGTGCTGTCAATCTATTGGCAAAGCTTGGGGTCATCCGTGTGAACATTGTACTAGCAAACCAGATTGTGATCGCGGATACTTGAAAAATATACACAGCAGTCAATGTTTAGGTTGGTTGCAAGCTTAATATTAAGTTAGTTGGTATTAAATTCTTATTTTTTTTCGCGTTTAATGCAGATATTGATGAGTGTGAAGCGATTCCTGGGGTTTGTCAAACCGGCCAATGCGTTAACACAGTTGGATCGTTTTTATGTCGGTGCCAAGATGGATTTCGGATGAACGAAGACGTTGGAACTTGCGAAGGTTTTTTTTATGTTTTTTATACGGTAGCTTATTCGCGTGCTCTTGCATTTATAATATTTCCTTAGAAAATATTACTTTGTTACAAAAATATTTTTTTAAAATATTTTGATTGACTGATTTGGCATGTCAAACGTACAAAATACGCTGAAGTCTGTACACATGTTTATGCATTTAGCTTATGGCAATGAGTTGCAAATGTAAATATTAAAAATTGGTACGTGACCAAAACTGAGGAAATGTGATAAGGGCAAACAATACAATTTTCAAATTTTTTATTTTTTTAGCAACAATAGATGTACAAACTAAACAATTGTAAAAATAACCTACGGTAGACCGTAGAAGGATTAATCCTAATAAAGTGCAAACGTATTTTTTTTTCTCTAGATATTAACGAATGTGAAAATGCTGACGTGTGTATTAATGGAAGATGCCACAACACTGATGGCGACTACTACTGTACGTGTCTTCCAAGTTTTATTCCAACTCCGAATAGAAAGTTTTGCATTGGTAGAATAAATTATAATTATCAGAAAAGCCTCGTTATTTAAAAAAAATTAAATATGATACTATTTAGATTCCAGACAAGGAAATTGCTTCACTTCGATTGTTAATGGTCAATGTAGAAATGCGTTAGCTGTACGAATGACGTTAACGGAATGTTGTTGTAGTGTAAACATGGGAAAAGGTTGGGGCGGTCCGCCGTGCGAGCTTTGTCCGCTTCCTGGATCAGGTATAACCAGTTTCGATTATAATATTACAGTATTAAATTTTGGGTTAATACTTATCTTGCTGGAATAGACTCGTATCAGAGGACGTGCGAAAGTATATTTACTGCAATTGATGAATGCGCTTTTCATCCAGCTGCCTGCGAAAATGGAAAATGTTTGAATTTGCCTCAAGGATATCGATGCGAATGTTTCGCTGGATTTAAAAATGATGGAGATCACAGATGCGTTGGTTAAGTTCTCCTGTGTTTAATTTGAGACATGTTTTTGTAATTTTAAAATTGCATTTTATTTAGATGTGGACGAATGTAGTCTACCTGGTTATTGTTACGGTGGTCGGTGTAGCAATACAGTTGGTTCCTTTCAATGCCTATGCAACGATGGTTTCGTTTTAGGTGAAGATCGCAAAACGTGCATTGGTAAGCGTAAAAAATGCAAGAAACCACTGACAAGATTTGATTTTCGGATTTTTATATTTTCAAAGACAGGAACGAATGTGATGCAACTGGAATGTGCAACAACGGCGTGTGCATAAATATGGACGGTTCGTTCAAATGTCAATGCAATCCTGGTTTCCTTTTGTCTCCAACCGGCCACTCTTGTATTGGTTAGTCCATTGGTGTACGAATGATTTTAGATATTTTTCTTTCTAAAATAAATTTTAACCTATTCTTTTATTTAGATGTGGATGAATGCGCAGAAAATGCCGAAATTTGTTTGAACGGTCGTTGCGAAAACGTTCCAGGCAGTTATAAATGCATCTGTAATAACGGCTTTCAGCTAGCCCCCGATGGAAGCTTTTGCGTTGGTAACCAAATTATACTTAAAAATATTTAAATTTGTTTTAATTTTTCAATTAAATAAATTTTATTGTTTTTAGATTATGACGAATGCAAGGTTTCTGGAATGTGCACTCATGGACACTGTGTGAACATGGATGGCAGCTATAAATGTCTTTGCGAAGCTGGGTTTATGCTGTCAGACGATGGCCATATTTGCATCGGTATTTCTTTTTTATTTCAAATTACCGGTATTTTAAGCACATTTACGTTTAGAAACATTGTTTTATTCTTTAAACAAATATATTTTAATTTAATACACATGATTTTACGGTATTTTAGTTTGCTTAAATAAATACAGTATATCATAAATAAGCTTTAAATGTAAATATTTTTATTTTATTTATTTTTATATTAGATACCAATGAGTGCGAGTTGACACCTGGTCTTTGTATTGGCGGTCAATGCATAAATACCAGAGGAAGTTTTAAATGCCAATGTGCAGAAGGGTATTATTTAGGACCAGATGGAAAGGTTTGTTTAGGTATACATGTATCATTTTTTTTTGAGAGAAGGTTTTTTTTTGTTTTAAAATAATATATTAACTGATAATTTTCTAAAGATACTAGGAACAATTATTGTTACGGGCAATATCGTGATGGTGAATGCCTTTATCCGTCTCATTCTCCGGTTACAAAATCGAGTTGCTGTTGTTCTGCTGGTCCAGGTCAAGTGTTAGGTTGGGGTGCGCCGTGTAGCAAATGTCCAGACTTGGATTCTGCAGAATATATAAGTTTGTGCGCTTTTGGGCCTGGAAAAACACACGAAGGAAAAGGTTCTACCTCGAGTGAATTATTTATCGATGTAAAAATCTTGCATTGTTTTGGTTTTTTTCAGATATTAACGAATGTATTGTGAATCCAAATATTTGTCCAAATGGAGCTTGTGAAAATTTGATGAACGGATACAGGTGCATATGTAATCCTGGATATCAAATAGATGGATCTGGAAAAGTTTGTACCGGTAATTGTTTCCTAATGCTCATTTTTGTAAACTATTGCTAAATTTCTTTATTGTTATGTTGCAGATATTAACGAGTGTGATGTTAATTTATTATTATGTGACAATGGTCATTGCAGAAATACGCCCGGAAGTTTTCAGTGCATTTGCCCTACAGGATTTCGATTAGAAAATAGCATCTGTCAAGGTTTTTACACCGTGACAAAATAATTTAATAAAATAACGTAGGGTTTGTTTTCTCTAGTTAAATAATTTATATAACAGATATTGACGAATGTTCTGATAAGACATTTTGCGTTGGAGGAACCTGTCTCAATTCCGCCGGTTCGTATAGATGCGATTGTGAACCAGGAACAGCTTTAGACTCTACCGGACGAATCTGCCGAGGTTTTATTTAAAATTTGCAAACTTTTTTTTTTAAAACTTATTTAATGCTGTTTAAGATGACAGAAAAGGCGCTTGCTGGACTAAATATAAAAATGGTCGGTGTGAAGATAATCTCGATAGATTAACTTTAAAATCGGAATGCTGTGGGTCAATTGGTGTGGCTTGGGGAAGTCCTTGTGAATTATGCACCCAATATGGTACTGATTACGCTCGCGTGAATACATTTTTTTTGAAATGAAATTTCTTGGCATATCTTTATTCGGAATTGAAGTTTTGTTTTGGAAACTAAATATTTTAATGTATATTGATTGCTTTTGTAGATAGAAATTTTGGAAAACGCCAAGCAAATTTTATTTACCCATTATTATTATACTGTACTGACATTGTATTGCATTTTTTAGCTTTGAAATGCCCGAAAGGTCAAGCACTGATTGACGGTTTGCGGTGCGAAGGTTATTAAAAATTTGTTTCTAAGCGCAAACAAAACTTTTAATAAATAAATAATTTTTTCTAGATATTAACGAATGTGAGATATTTCCTGACGCGTGTAAAGGTGGTGGAATATGTGTAAATACTCAAGGATCTTATATCTGCAATTGTCTTCCGGGTTTAACTTTGGATTCAAGTGGAACAAGATGCGTTGGTGTGACACTCAATAATTTTAAAATTGTAAATACTTTTTTTTTAAAAAAAATGATTGTCTTTTTAAAAGATTTGCGAGAAGAGCCTTGCTATTTGAAATATGAGCATGGCCAATGCTTACGTCCACAAATTGGGAGTTATAAACGTAGACTGTGTTGCTGTACAATCGGATCAGCATGGGGTGTACCTTGTAAACAATGCCCTAAACCGGGATCAGGTATTCCATTTTTTTTTTTAATATTAATTATTTGAATTTAATGCAGCATATTATTTTTGTAGACGAACACGACGCTTTATGTTCTCTTCCTACGACTGACCTGGATGATAATCGCCTACTAAAAGGTTTTCGATCACTATTGAAAATTTAAAAGTTTTAACTAAATAAACTTATTTGCTTGTTTTAGACGTTAACGAATGTGTTGTTTTCCCCGGGTTATGTACTAACGGTCGTTGTCGAAACACTGCTGGGAGCTATACTTGTCGTTGTAATCAAGGATTTGCATTAGATGATCTCGGACTTAACTGCACAGGTTGATCATATATTTTTAACATTACATATACGTGTCAATTTTGAACTACAAGCAATTTTTTTTATGCATTAGATATTGACGAGTGCGGCATAACGAAAGAGATATGCGGTCCTGGTCGCTGTCGAAATATTCCAGGGTCTTTTGCTTGTGATTGCGACGAAGGATATGAAAGCATGGTGATTATGCCACAGTGCATGGGTAAAGTTTACTGTTACTAATTCGTTGTAATTGAAAAAGTTTAATTAAACGATTTAAACTTTAGATACCAACGAATGTGTAAGCGTTCCTGGTTTATGTCGAGGCGGAACTTGCGTTAACGTTCCTGGAAGTTTCCGTTGCGATTGTCCTTCCGGACACGAATTAGCTCAGGATGGAAGAGCGTGTAAAGGTATTGTCTTTTTATTGCCACTAATATGTTGTGATTTCTTTATAGTTTTTGTTTATTTTACTGGATTATTTGTAAGATATTGACGAATGCTCTAGAACAAGTAGCATCTGCAATAACGGTATTTGCGAAAACATGATGGGCACATATCAATGCATTTGTAACGAAGGTTATCAGCAAAATCAACAAAGGAGTAGCTGCGAAGGTATGCCATTAAAACAGAATATTTGTCTTGAGTTTTTAATACCGATAATTGATCTTTTTCTATAGATGTTGATGAATGTTTAATCAATAACGGCGGTTGTCAAGTGCTTTGTCAGAACACTGCCGGCAGTTTTAATTGCGCTTGTTTACCTGGATTTATTCTTTTGACTGATGGCGCATCATGCGGAGGTTAAAATTGGCATTAAATATAATTTGCTTAGGTGTTTATGTTGCATTAATTTTAGATGTTAATGAATGTTTGAACGAGGATGTATGTAATGGCGGCTCGTGCAAAAATGGTCATGGCACTTTTTCTTGTAATTGTACTGGAGGATTGATTCCAACAGCTGACAGAAAGGATTGCATTGGTTGAATTTTATATTTTTATTATTAACATTTCAAAATTTTTTATTTTTTTATTTCATTAGTGCCCTTTTTTTTAAATTTTTTTTTTATTCTATTAGTGACACATTTTTTAAAATTTTTGTAGATATTGATGAATGCACTTTAAATCCTGGCGTGTGCTTAAACGGAAATTGCGAAAACAATCTTGGATCTTATGTGTGTCGTTGCGAGGATGGATATTCCGTGAAGAGAGGAGAAACAGGATGCACAGGTTCTTTATTGTAATAATGGATTTTTTTTATTTTGAGATGTACTAACTAGAAATATTTTAAAGATGACGATGAATGTCAATTATTGACTCACACTTGTGATGAAAATGCGGAATGTCATAATGCCAAAGGATCTTTTCATTGCCGTTGCAGACACGGATTTATTGGCGATGGTTATACGTGCAAAGGTCAGCTTAATATACTCAACAGTATTGACTTTTTTCGTTGTTAAATATTATGAAGTTTTATAGATGTAAACGAATGTAATCGAGATAATGGAGGATGTGCTTCAGAAGCTTCTTGCATAAACACTGATGGATCATTCCACTGCGCATGCGATCCAGGATTTAGTGGGGATGGATATCACTGCATCGGTTTTTTTTTTTTCTTGTTTATTTTTCATACTCATCTTTTATTCACATGTTTAACTAACTTTAATATAATTTTTTATTTTATAGATATCGATGAATGTAGTATGAGTCCTGATTTATGTGATAATGGACAATGCTTGAATTATCCAGGAACTTATTCATGTGAATGTGACATGGGCTTTATACAAGATACAGAAAATAAAATTTGCGTTGGTAAGGCAACGAATTGTTAATGTTAATCGAATTCGAATTTGTATTTTTAATTTTTGTTTTGATTGATTCTTAATTTATTTAATTAAGATATTGATGAATGCGAAGTATTCCGAGACATATGTGTATTTGGACGTTGCGAAAACTTTGACGGAATGTTTCAATGCCATTGTCGAGAAGGATTTCAAATTGACGAAACCGGCGGCAATTGTACCGGTAAATAATTAGTCATGTGTAATAAAATGTTTTAAAATATAGTTCACATTAATCGATTTTGTTTTGTTTTAAGATATTGATGAATGTGAAAATACTGAGCTTTGTCAGTTTGGTACATGTATAAATAAGCTTGGTTCTTACATTTGTCAGTGTCCACCAAACTATCGATTGACACCGGATGGACGAGGATGTTTAGGTATAACTAAATATGCACCAATAATGTAACTTAATCAATTTTAATTGTATTACAGATAATCGAGAAGGAATTTGTTATTTGGAAGTTGACGTTGGTCGAAACGGACGTAATTACTGTAGAAGAGATTATCAAACTCAAATTAGCAAATCAGCTTGTTGTTGTTCTGTCGGTAGCGGTTGGGGACTTCAACCTCACACTTGTGAAGTGTGCCCATCTCCAGAAACTAGTAAGCTTACATAATTTATGAAATACGATATAATATAATCAATTTATTTAAAAACTACATTAAATATTTAGATGAGCATAAACTTTTATGTCCAAGTGGTCCAGGATTTCAACCAAATAATATAACAATTGCGATGGAAGGTAATTTATTTGAAAAAATACAATTTCTAATTTTAGTTTTTCAAAATTAATTGTGTTTGCATTATTTTAGATATTGATGAATGTAAAGAAATCCCAGAAATATGCCGTGGTGGTCGTTGTTCAAATACTTTTGGAAGTTTTATGTGCATTTGTCCAGAGGGTTACGCGTTGGATGAGTCTCAAAGAAATTGCATTGGTAAACTGTTAAAACTTTAGAGAAAAAAAATTATGATGAATATTTGTCATCAATTTGATTTTCTAGATGTAAATGAATGCGAGGTTTATCCATACGTTTGTGGTGTTGGTTCATGTATAAACACTCAAGGAAACTTTACTTGCATATGTCCGGAAGGGTACATGCTATTACCGAGTGGGAAAAAATGCGTAGGTTAGTTGCATCGAATTTAATTATTTTTAAATTTTTTGTAAAGTAATTTATTTTTTTCTTAAATGTAGATATGCGAAAATCGAATTGTTACTTGAACGTTATTGGTTTTCCTGACTCAGCAAGTAGAACAACTCGATACAGTTGTGATCACCCAATGTCAACAAATCAAACAAAAATGATGTGCTGTTGCTCAATGGGAAAAGGGTGGGGAAATCCTTGCGAACCGTGTCCAGCGCCTTCATCAGGTAAATAATTTATTCTGTTTTTTATTTAAATGAAATATTATAAGAAACCGTTGTTTTCTTTGTTTTATAAAGAGGAACGAAGGAAACTTTGTGCTGGAGATGGTTTGATTACTGATCCATTGACTAACCTTACCGGAGGTTAACACTATTAAGATTATTTTATTTGATATAAATTATTTTTTTGTTCTTTAATTATTTAATAACATATTATTAATGCAGATATTGATGAATGTCACGAAATGCCATCTTTATGTCAAAATGGATTTTGTATGAATACTCTTGGTAGCTTTAAATGCGAATGCCGACAAGGATATCGCTATGACCATCACACCATGATGTGCATAGGTAAAATGTGAAAGGTATATATGTCGCGATTTTTATTCTAGAATTGTTTATTTATTAGATATTAACGAATGCAGCGAACATCCAATTCAATGTCACGGCAGCGCAGAGTGCGAAAATACGATCGGAAGTTTTAAATGTGTTTGTCCTCTCGGTTTCAAGTTATCACCAAATGGGCGAGAATGCCTAGGTAAATTTTTAATTTTTTTTTTTAAAGAAAGTTAAATATTTTGATTTAAAGCACGTGGAAAAGTGTTTTGAAATACTTAGTAGATTTTATTTTATTCATCTTTAGGTCTTTTCATGCTTTTTAGATATTAACGAGTGTTCTGAGAGATCTGGCGTTTGCCTAAATGGAGAATGCAACAATTTTCAAGGAAGTTTCCAATGTGTTTGCAAACCAGGATTTTATATCACAACTTCAAAAGATCAATGTTTAGGTTAGTTCTGTCGGTAAATTACCGATAGAATCTTAGTGAAAAGCGTGTATCGTTTGAAACGCTTTTATTTATTTAACTCAGATATTGACGAATGCGTGAGAATTCACAATCTATGTCATAATGGAACCTGTATTAATACCCAAGGATCTTATAAATGTAATTGCAACGAAGGATTTCAAGTTACTCCTAATGGCGATTGTTTTGGTACCGTTGTTTTTACGTAAAATTTTAATACCTATTGAAACGTTTATTCCATTGATTAATAGATATTGACGAGTGTCGCACGCAATTAGCCCTTTGCCGCAACGGAAGATGTAAAAATACAATCGGAAGTTATTTATGCGAATGTCAACCAGGATACAAATTGTCTGATGATAGAAGAAATTGCATTGGTAAAACATTTTTAAAATTTTGCTTGCATTATTTTTTTAATGCATAAAAAAAATCATTTTTAAATAGATGTTGACGAGTGTGTAGACCATGCAGATATGTGTCGTAACGGAATTTGTCGAAATTCTGAAGGCAGTATGTTATGTAGTTGTTTAGACGGATATGAATTATCTCCTTCAAAAACTGAATGCTACGGTAAAGTATTTAGTTTTGCAGAATTTGTGAAATTGAATTTTTAACCATTTTTTTTTTTTTGATTATTTATTTTTAGATATTAATGAATGTCAAACTATACCAGAGGTTTGCCTCAATGGACAATGCTTTAATACCGATGGCGGATTTTATTGCAGTTGTCCATCAGGCTATCAGTTAATAAATAATGTATGTATGGACACAAGAATATCTAACTGTTTCCAGAAATTTGAATACGGCAAATGTTTGCAACCGAGAGCTACTAATCTAACGAAGGCCGAGTGTTGTTGCAGTAAAGGCGCGGCTTGGGGAGCTCAAATTTGCGAAATTTGTCCTGATTCATCGGAGGGTGTGTTACTTCTTATTTTTGGTTTTAAACATTTTAAATTATAAATGTACTTATAGCAAGTTTTCGTCAACTTTGTCCTGACGGTTTTGGCTATGTTAAAAAGTTTGATTCTATGGAAGGTAATGCTGCAATTATAGATAACTGGGTATACTGTCTATATGCTTATGGAAAATTGTTATTAGATATTAACGAATGCACCATAACTCCGGATCTTTGTATGAATGGAAAATGTGTAAACACTGATGGATCTTTTAGATGTGATTGTCGACCTGGTTACGTTTTAGACAATACTGGTCTGCGGTGTGTAGGTATGTTTAAGCATTATATGAAAGTGCTTAAAAATAAGGTTAACATAATAATTAATTGTTATTATTTACTAATGTTTTTATTTACTTAATATACCACTAATATTTAATTATTTGTCACTTTTAGACGAAGATGAATGTACAACGGGAAACCCTTGTGGCAACGGAACTTGTAAAAATGAAGTCGGAGGATTCGATTGTACGTGCTCTCCTGGATTTTTTCAGGGAATGTCAGATGTTTGCGAAGGTATGAAACATAATTTTTTTTATAAATAAAACTCAAATTTAATTTGCAAATTTTTTTAAAATGTTTAAGATGTCGATGAATGTTTTGAGCATGGCAATTTGTGTGCATTTAGGTGCCAAAATGTTGTTGGTTCATTCATTTGCATATGTCCTTACGGTTATGAACTAGCAGCAGATCAGAGACATTGCCAAGGTAAACATGTTTTTAGTTTTTATTAATATTTAATTCAAGTATGTTTTATTATTTTTAGATGTGGATGAGTGTGTTACTCCAGCTAATGAATGCGCTTATGATTGTAAAAATTTGGTTGGATCTTTTATGTGCATTTGTCCCGATGGATATCAACAAGTTGGCCTAACTGACAATTGCGAAGGTAAGTTTTCAAATTAAAATTAATTCACTTAAATTAAAAATATAATTTATGTAGATATTGACGAGTGTCGAACAATTCCAAATATTTGCAAAAATGGCCGATGCACCAATACACGAGGAGGATTCCGATGCGAATGTTTTGAAGGTTTTCAACCGAGCAAAGATGGAAAACTGTGCATTGGTTCGTCTAAAGTTCTAAACATAAACTTTAATCATTACAGATTTTAAATAAGCATTTTTTTATTTAAAAAAAAATTTTTAACAGATATACGAAAAGATTATTGTTACAACCACGCTCCAGGCGGAGTCTGTACACCTCGTCAGACCGATTTAATGCAAGTAACCAAAGCCGATTGTTGTTGCGGAACCGGAATGGCTTGGGGACTTCGATGCGAACTATGCCCACGAAGAGGCTCTTGTAATTAATGGATTTGATAATTTTATTGTTTTTATCAAATAATATTTCAATTTATGTTCAATTTAAGTTGAATTTGAAGAGATGTGTCCTCACGGCCCTGGTTATAGAGAGCACGGACAAGGTTTTTAAGATTTTTTAATGATATTTAAAATATTACGTACGTTTGAATGAACTGATTAATTAGATGTTGATGAATGCGCTACGATGCCTTATTTGTGTGCTAATGGACGTTGTATGAATACAATGGGATCCTATCGGTGCACATGTAATCGTGGATATGTTGTCGATTCATCAGCTACGAGGTGCATTGGTAAATTTAAGCTGTTTTTAATTGGAAAGTTTTGAGATTAATTGCGTTTTAATGCCATGCATATTTGAACGTTACAGATGTCGATGAATGCAGCCGGGAACCAAAACCGTGTCAACATCAGTGCCATAATACTGATGGGAGCTTCACTTGCGTTTGTCCAACCGGTTATACTCTTAATCCTGATCAATCTACTTGTCGAGGTAAATTATTGTTGTACATGTACTAATTTAATAATTTCTGTTATAACAAATTTTTTTTTTCAAAATTATTGATTCTTAAATTACTCGTAGTTTTTTTTTTTTGTGATTTAGTTTTTTTTTTATTTTTCAAATGTTTTAAGTTTTTAATTAATGTCATATATATTTCATTTTTACAACTATTTATTTAATTTATTTGTTTTACTTTCAAATATTCTATCTAGATTTGGATGAATGTGCCACTAGTCAACATGATTGTCCTCATTTATGTGTTAATAACGAAGGAAGCTACAAATGTGCATGTCAAAATGGATTTAAGCAAATTGGCAAAAATTGCATCGGTAAGAAACAGTGATTTCATAAAGATTGAAGTCTTTTGATAGTTTTAAAAATAAATTATGTGAAATAGATATAAACGAATGCCACGAAAATCCTCAATTATGTTTACCTGGAACATGCGCTGATACTCATGGAAGTTACAAATGTGTGTGTCCTCGAGGTTACAAATTAGACTCTTCGGGAACAAAATGCATAGATATGGACGAGTGTGAAGATGACGAACGTTGTCAGCATGGATGCAGAAATATTCCAGGAAGTTACAGGTGCGATTGTCCAGATGGTTTTATTAAGCACTCCGGCTGGAACGCTTGCATAGGTAAGTGTACATATTAGTGGGTTCTTTATACGGTATATTATATTTGAATCTTGTGAATAGATGAGGATGAGTGTCGCGATGGACAAATGTGTGGTTCTGCTTCTTGCGAAAATTCAATTGGTAGTTTCAAGTGCGGTTGCCCCAACGGATATCAATACGATGGTTTGCTTCTGCTCTGCATTGGTAAAAACATGAATCCTTATTAAATGAAAATTACGATTACATGTATATTAAAAAATTGAGTACGTGGCTTATAACATTTTAATGCAGAATTAGGAAATGGCTGCGCTGGTAGTCAATGTTCCTTTGGCTGCATTCCCACTGGCCCGGCTTCATATTCTTGCGGCTGTCCAAATGGATATCATCGTATTGGTCAAGGGTAAACATTTAGCTTATTTAATTAACATTTGTAAAATATTTTTGAGCGAAAGTTAAGGCAAACGAATATTTTTTTTAAATGTGGTTGGGGTTTGTTAAAAATTATTTTTGCCCATTTAATTTTGATTTTGTTTATATTAAAAACTATAACAAACAGTTAACAAAATTATTTCATATACATGTGCAGTACATGCAAATAGTTTTCTTATTTATTAATATTAATTTGGGTCATACAGTAACATGTCATAATACTGTAATTTATTAAGTGTGCTATAATATATTCAAGTAAACATTGCTAAGTCAATTAAATTTGCTTCTAGGTTTAGAAGCATATTATAAAAATGTAATTAATTTGATGTTTTAATTAATAGCAGATAAGAAAGAATCAAAAGAAATATAAACATTATTGTATTATCATTCTGTTTATTAGGCATTGTTTATCAACCATAAACCCTTTAGCCAGTTACCACGATAATTCCATAAATGGCTATGTCCCTGGGCATGATTTGACAGTTCCTGACGATAAGATAATTTCTACAGAAGGATGCTACTCTTGTAAAGTACGAAAAATTGAATTATTATTACAAGGTTTAAAAAATGGGATTAATAACATGCTAATAATGGTTTTTTTAGTTAAATGGAAGAAATAAACGTTCCATTGAAATGACACTGAAAAACGTTACCCAGCACTCAATAAAAGAGACTCAAAAGGTATTTATTAGATATAATGTTTTATAAATATTTTTTCAATGGCGTTGAGTGCAAATGAATTATAAAATTGAATTCACTAGTGATTTTTACATTCCCTTAGAAAAATAAGTTTCAGTAGTTTTAATTTGTTTTATAAAATGTTAACTAACAAATGAGATGTTAACTAACAAATTTTACACCAACCATCAATTTAATAATTATCAATCTTATTTAATTTTTGCAATTAAAAGGAACTATTTGAAAAACTGTTAGAAGACATTGAAAGTAGAGACGTGAACGAGATTCCGGCAACCGCTTCTAATGAAACTGTACCTATTAGTGATATGATAGAAATAACTATCCCAATATCACACAGTCGGCACCAGAAACGCATCCTTCGCATGCAACCTGCACTGGATTATCTTCAAAATAATATGGTATACGAAATAACGAAAGGAAATGCGGATAAATTATTTGATATTAGTAACAAAAACGGAGTAAGTGTTTTACATTTCACTCGAAAAATCGAGAAACCAGCTACTTTTGAGGTAGAAATTGTTGGTCATCCAAGTCGACAATTGGAAGAAAATTTAGCCATTGCCAATAGTTCTAAATTTCACATTGTATTACAAATTCGTATGATATCATAAGGGAGTTTTAGAATGAAAGATAGAAATAAAATTGTTGAATATTTTAAAATGTTAAAATAGATGAATTTAATTGAGTTTCGAGATGGAAACACTGCTGTATTTTGTTTTCTAAAACATTTTTTTATGGATTAATGTACTTTAAGCAATAATCTCATTATTTAAAATATGTACATTCTATTAACAATGTATCGTTCATCCATGCGTGCCAATTTACGTTTTATTCGGTAATTAAATTGAATGTTTCATCAATAGCTTTATTTGAAATCTGTTGTATCAAATTTTAATGCGTTGAAATTTGCTTCACATATGATTAAATAAATAATTAGTAAAAATTATAATTAAAATGTTTGATTTACAAGATTTAAATTGTAGTAAAGTGACTGTATTCTAATCAGCATTTTTTTTTTGCACTCTATAGGTCGCATCCCCAATCAGTACAAATCAGTCCCAATCAGTAATTGAATATCTCAAAAACTAAAAGAAATAGAGACTTGAGCCCTACACCATCGTGTAGAGGACGTCATTTTACATACCCATGTAATTTTCTTTTTTATAGTTTTGCTATAAGTTTTGATTATGGATTGTAGATGGGAATAAAAATGACGCATCTAATGAAGAACCTCATTAAGGAAAAGTAATTTTCATTTCTTAAAATTTTTATCTGCAAAACGGTTTTTTTTTTTTTTTTTTATATATTTTGCTCTCGTTTTCTTGTTAAAAGTTTCGGTTATCATAATGTTGTATTCCTTTTTAATTAGGGCCTTCAAAAGGCTAATTTAGTTTCTTTTTCTTTTTTGATTTTCAAATCTATTTTGGTCGGCCACGACCTGGTGATTCTTAAAAGTTTGGCGTGAATTTAAATGAGTTAATTCAATTATTTTCGAGAGCCTAAAATTTGAGGCATAATCTTGGAAAATAATTTAAAAATACAACAACAACAAGGCTGTTTAAAGAATGCAGATCATCGGCATTTTTTCCTTTTGTTTTTTTTTTTTTTTAAATTTAAATAATTTTATAAAATTTAGTTAATGAACCTTTGACTTTCGCGTTAAGTTTTTTTTTGTAAGTACATGTAGGTCTATTAATAAAATGCGCCTTAATTTAAATTTTAGGTACCGGTAATAATTTAGATTTACAGTATGTACTGTTTTGTATTAAAAATAATGCTCGGTTTTCATTTTTAATCCAATTTAATTATTTTTCAATTTAGTTTCAACACGTGAGGTGCAATCAGCTGTAGCGAGAGGGAATCCACGGTGTACCTATCTGAGCCGGGAATAGTCTTCACTCGACCTTTGACATCGAATAATTTCTAGCTGGTTGTTATCAATTTTATTACTTTTTTTAATTTAATTTTTTAACTTACTGTAGCAAAGCCGCAAGCGTATTACTTTTGCTCATGTAAACGCTTTTATAATTTTTGAGTTTCAAATATAATTCAATTTTTATTACAAATTTATTAGCAATTTTATTATTTTTTTTAAATACTATACTGTAACTATAATTAGCGCCATCTATTGGAGCGTCGTTGAAATTATAGTCGTGGGACTTAAATGCGGTCGCATCGGAATAGCCATCGGAGGTCAAGTTGGGGGTCAAAACGGATAAAAAGCTTATTTTTATTTTAAATTAATTATTTTATATTAAAAAAATACA
>JAQGAZ010002422.1:0-17978 GCA_034692225.1 Polydesmus complanatus
AAAATCAACCAAATGATTAAATTTAAAAAGTTTACGAAATGCGAATCAGGTTTTATTGTTTTTGTAAACCAAGTCACCACAAAGAGGCTCACACGATAAAGGAGTAACACTATATCTTTTTTGTTGACCTCCTTTATCATGTGCCTCTTTGTAGTGACTTTATATATTTTTTTTAAAAAAAAGTGGTATTGGAGGTTTCGACGAAATGCCTAATTTTCATTATTACAAACATAACTGGAGGCGCGAAATTTTTTCGCTACTCATGGGCAAAAAAATTCTAGGTAGTATTCTAAAAATAGTAGTGTTCGAAAAAATGCCAAATTTGCCTCTTTTTTTTGACAAAATAATGAGAATTTTTATAATTTATCTTAATTTGGAGGCCCTATAGGCGCGCACCTAATGCGCCAAATGGATATTAATCAGCCACTGAATATCCAAATTCATTTGTATAATTTCAAACAAGGAGTGGCATTCAGGCACCCCCAGCCTGTTTTCCCGGTTATTTCATCCTCACCAAAAGTTGGCCAGCAAAGAAACCGCTGTTTACAATTACAGTATGTTTTCTGTTTTGGGATGACAACTTGTAGCGCTGTTTTGAATTTCCTCAATTATTTATCCTTCAAAATGGCAGCTCTAATTACACGCACCATGCACATAGCCTACTAAGACTTCCAAAGCATTTAAATATACTGTACTGTAATAAAAAGAAGGCATAACCAGCGCATATTAGGCAAAAACATTTGACAGAATAAAAACGAAGTAGCTGCTACTAAATAACTCCGGCCACAGTAAATGTAATAAAATATTTCCGACTAAACTGCACGCACTATTCATTCCGACTACTATATTGAACAATAATTGAAGATTATAATATTTTAATCGATAATTATGTACAACTCGATTTTGATAGATGGAAAATATGACTCCTATTTGCCTTCGAGCGATTTGTCTCTCGCTATAACAGATTCTTCAAATTTTATCATAAATGTTGTGCCTTTATGCCAATGTGTTGTCACCTTACACGGCTAAAAGTATAATTATTTATTAAGCATAAGTCATCTAAAAAGCTGTGTAAGAATACATACGAAATTGCTGCCGTTCAAAACAGCTTCAATGATTCCAGCAACAAATGCAGCGCAATTCAAACTACCTAATAAATAAATCAATTATTAATTACTGTATTAAATCCTAAAGTGTAATAATTGTAGTTTCAAACCTTTATCTTTGGGTACTGAAATAAACTTATTAACCAGTGGTTCCTTTTCTATAATATAATCTAACAAAGCTGTTAATTTATAATAACTTTTTTCCTTTTATCAATAAAATACAGTATATTAAACTGTAATTTTAATTATTATAAAAAATCAAAATGGATACACGTCCGTTCGTCGTCATTTGCGTGCTCCAATTTATCAGCTTCTTTACCAAATAAAGCCTATATTGTTTTTAATAATTATTTAGCTATCATTCAATATAAAATTGAAAATAATATGCTAAAAGTTACCTTCCACACATTGGACTTCACAAACAGAAGCATGTTCAGCAATTTGATTTCTCTTTTAAAATTTTTTTCACGCAAAAATAACAGCTCCAAAACTCTAGCACCTATATGTTGACCCATATCGGACAGCCTAATTGTATCATACCAAACACAATTTTAGTTACATAAAACTATGATAAAACCAAGATATTAGTTTATTTTAGCTACATGTACCTCGTTTGAAGTTCGGGGACTGAAAGCACACGATTCTGGTTGTACTGGACAATTTCAGAAAATAGCAAAGCAAACGTACTCAAATTCACCTTAAATAAAGTACAATTTTCTCTTAGAATATTAGATAATTGGCACGCCGTGACAAATACAGTAATATTATAATTATTATTTAATTTCCTGGTAGAGGTCTTACCTCATTTTTCCCTCGATTGATTGGTCGGTCTAAAATGCTAGATTTTTGCTTGTTTGTAGTCATCGTTTATACCTGGTTATCAACGCTTAAATATTATTCTTTACTTCTTCAAGGTCACTCACTGATACAGCGCATGTAATATCTATTAATTTTGTTAATAACTACCGTACAAATGAAAACGTCAAACCGAGAGTAAAATCCAAAACCTTCATCAAATTTTGTTGCTATTTTTTGAGAGCAGACGATACTGATGGAATTACAGAGAATACAGACACAAAGCGCCTTAACAAACGCGGCGTATTTGAAAATTAATAAATAGACGAAAAAACTGCTAATTGTGAATAAAATTTTCTTTATTGTAATTAAATAATTTAAATTTAAAGGTGTTCAACTTAGGATCTCAGTTATTAGTTTAAAATAATATAATAAATTTAATTTCCAAAAAAAAAATGTGCAAGCTTAATTTCATTTTGTGCGTAAATCTTTTGAATTCTTCAATAATTATTGCAAACTTACTCACAAATAGGCTATTACTATACAGTACTGTAATATTTTAAATTTCAAAAGCAAGTGAACATTTATTTTATAATATTATTATAGATCGAATAGGAAATATGTTTTTTTTTTTACTTTTAAATAAATCTCTTACATAATTATTGAAAACTTATTTTTGTGCACCCGGTGTATTTTGGTGCATAATTGAAAACTTTATTTAGCGCATCACATTTTTTTTAAAGGCATAAACCGGGATATTCTGTGGAATTTGTAGTTTTGTAAGGACAATTGCTAGCTGGTGCTCCAATTTGGTAAATATACCGGTTAACGTAATTTCCACTACAATACAAAATAAAACGTTAATAGAAGTAAAATATAAATTAGTTGCATATAAGGTTTTACGCAGGTCCATAATTGCAGACGTAAAATAAAACTTCAGTATAATTGTCAGAATATGACTTAAATTTGGAATATCCGCATCCAACGTGACTAGTGTTAGCCCAAATAATCTGAAGCATAGAAAGTTTAATTAATTTGGGTGGAACAGGATCGATATCGTTATATCAATAAAATTAATAAAGTAAAAGTGGGCAAAACTTAGTTACAGGGTTTAAATTTCTCCTCCTAATACAGCATTTTGTAAGTGATTTTTAAAGCATACGTCTATGTAAGAACATATATAGCTCGTACGTTGCTCTTGTTTCTTTACACGGTGACTTTATACTCCCAATAGATTTGGCAATAAAAATTCAAGAATTATTGTTACAAACCTGAGTATAATAACCGGTTCGTTCCGTATAAACAAAAGGATATTTGTCGTTTTCAATTACGACTCCAGGTGGAGGGTACCCTGGTTTAATATAAACTTCATCAAACCAAGAATTGATGGCCCAAGAAAAATTTTTATAAGTTGTATAATTTGCATTAGATAGGCTATATGCGATGTTTTGACCAACTTTTAAATACTTATCTAAAAAGACTTTGACTTTAGACTTTGAGATATTTATTAATATTGACATTACTCACTATCAACTGGGATGTGGAGACCGTAAGTGCAATTGTTAGCCCAAGTTTGAGCCAGCTCAGCCAAAGTGGAATCCCAATTCTAAAAAATAGTTTATCTTTAATCCAATATAGATAAAATAAAATATATAAAATATAAATTTGCGATTACTTTAAGTTTATAATCAACTAAGAATAAAATGTCAAATAATTATAAATTAAGAATTTAAAGATAATTTATTGAAATCTTTTCTTAGGAAAAAACATTTTTGTAGTTTACAATTTGAAGCATATTGGAAGCCTGGTATCCATTCACTGTACCCATGGCCACGTCACTACGCAATTGGTTGTGAAGGTTTACTATAAGCTCAATTTCTGTAGAATTAACGCCATGAGTAAGATAACACTATAAAAATTTTTTTAAAAAAAATCCCGATGTATAAATTGAAAAGAGACTTAAAATATTAATTTTTATTATTACCGGTATAGATTGGCCTACATTCGGTTTGGCAGTGAACCCTATCAATAAAAGCGTAGCAATAAAATTTACTTTCATTTTGCAACCGTATGAAATGTAACCTAAAAAGTTTAAAGTTTTGTCACGAAAAAGGCACAAGCAAATATAATTAATATAATTAGTAAAAAAATCACATTTAAATGTGAAAATTTGGTTTACCTCAAAGTAATAACACAGGAAAATAAATGACATGTCAACGGAGAATAACCAAGTCAACTGCGGCCACAGTTGGCCATACAGAAGGATTAAGTATTAATCGATCATCAGTTGACAGCTGAGAGCAAATACACGTATACTATTTACTTAATTAAAAAACATACGGTGAATATTTAATTAGGCTAAAAATATTATCCAGCGTAATTCGTTAATACTGTACTCTATGCAATATTGAATGAATAGGGGTTGCCAGGCGTAGGCTACGTTCTTTTTTTAGGGAGATTTGTCCACAATTTAACAGCTCTGTCCCCTATAATAATTATTTGTACCCTTATTATTTTCATCCAAAAAAGAAGCTAAATTAATCGTTTTTCTCAAAAAAAAAAAAAATTTGCGCCTCCCAATATATTACTTGCTTCTTTTTTAAAAGAGCGCGGCGCAAAAAGCCGCCAAAGCTAAGGCAAATTAATAAAAAAAAAATTTATTGTATAAATTACAACCGATAGAGGAAAGGGACGGCATTTTGAAGACTTGTATAATATTGAGAAAATTTGCCCCACAGCCACGTCCCCTATCAATACTTGACAAGTATGGCAAACCTAGCTATGAATCATTTTAAAATACCGTAATTAGGTCTACCGATATCAAAAAAATAATTTATTTATGAAAATAATTTTCCTTCATATGTTCTGACTTTTTTTGACGATATAGCCTAAGTAAACATATTTTCTTGACACAAAAATATACTGTAGTTTTTGCGTACAATATTTGAAAATTTATACATAAACGAAAAAAATAACTAATAAATAAAAATAATACAATGCTTTCAATTTCCGAAAAAAAAAAAAAAAAATTATTTGCAACTTTAATTTTATTTTGTGCTCAAATCTTTTGAATTTTTCAATAATAATAATTGCCAACTAATTCAGAATTACTGTACGGTAATATATATATATACTGTATATATATGCATATTTTAAAGTAAGTAAACATTCTTTTATAATATTATTACCGGTATGGATGGAATGGAAAATAATAAATTTCTTTTACTTTTAGACAAAATAATTTTTGACATTTTTTTTTTTTTTTGTTATGCCTAAAAACTTTTTTTTTTTAAAAAAATTAAATAATTCAGCTTGCTCTCTCAATAAAATTAATACTCCAGTATTATTTTGTGTAGGTTATCACATTTATTTAAGGCTTTTAAGTACATAAACCGGGGTACGTTGTGGATTTTGTAGTTTTGTAAGGACAATCGCTAGCTGGTGGCCCAATTTGGTAAATAAACGAGTTAATGTAATTTCCTCTACAATACAGAATAAAATGTTAATGGAGATAAAATATAAATTAGTTACGTAAGGTTTACGCAGGTCCATAATTGCAAACGTAAAAAAGGACTTCAGTGTATGTATTTGAATTTGGCTTAAATTCGGAATATCCGCATCCAACGTGACTAGTGTTAGCCCAAATAATCTTAAGCATAAAACATTTAATTAGTTTGGGTGACCACAGTAAGCAAAAGTATTTAAGTCCAAAAACTAAGCATTTTTAAAAATTAAAATAAAAAAAAAATACAAGCGTAAAAATTAGGTCACGTATCTAAAAACATTTTGAGGATTCTCCAGTGACAGGTGCAGTTTAGAGGAAACAACATATAGCTCGTTGGTCTTGTCTCTCTATACCGCATTAGATTTTGCGACAGATTATCAGATATTCAAGAAATTGTGACAAACCTGAGTATAATGACCGGTTCCATCCGAATAAACAAAAGGATATTGGTCGTTTTTAATTACAGCTCCAGATGGAGAGTACCCTGGTTTATAAACTTCATCAAACCAAGCATGGATAGCCCAAGAAAAATTTTTATAAATCACGTAATTTGCTTCAGATTTTGCGATGTTTTGACCAACATTTAAATACTTATCTATAAAGAACTTTTTAGACTTTTGAGATATTTATTAATATTGACATTACTCACTATCAATTGGTTTGTTGTGAGCGTAGGTGCAATTGTTAGCCCAAGTTTGAGCCAGCTCAGCCAAAGTGGAATCCCAACTCTAAAAAATAATTTCTCTTTAATTCAATAGGGTATATAAAATGGAGAAAAAAGGGGAAAATTTATAATTACAATTACTTTAGGTTTATGATCAACTAAAAACAAAATGTTAAATACTGTAATTATAAATTAAGAATTTAAAATTAAAGATTACTATATCTTTAATCATATTTATTTAAATATTTTTATAGAAGAAGACATTTTTAAATAATTATTACAATTTGAAGCATATTAGATGCCTGGTTGCCATTCACAGTACCCATGGCCACTTCATTACGCAATTGATTGTGAAGGTTTACTATAAGCTCAATGTCTGTAGAATTAACGCCATTAGCAATATAACACTAAAAAAAATTAGGCTACAATCTATAAAGTGGAAAAAAAATAAAAATATTAATTTTTGTTATTACCTGAGATTGACCTACATTCGGTTTGGCAGTGAACGCTATCAATAAAACCGCAGCAATAAATACATTCATTGTGCGACCGTATGAAATACTGTATAACCTAAAATGTTTAACGAAAACAGTCGCAAGCAAAATAAAATATTAATATAGTGTAGTGTAGTAGTAAAAACATCCCATTTAAATGCGAAAATTTTGCTTACGTCAAAGTATTAACACGAAAAATGAATAACTATTTATATAAGACCACAATTTTATTTATACAGCCGAATAGTTAGAAAAATAAATGACAAGTCAACTCACAGAATAACCAAGTCAATTGTAAGTACTGTACAGTTTGTCATACAGTTGGCTACATTTACGTATAAGCGTACATGCAATTAAAATTAATCATCATCAGTTGGCAGACTTTTACACTGCTGTTGGCAAAACGCAAGGTCGCAATGGTAAACAAAATGTACATTTTTATTTAAATAAATCGTAAATACTGTATTTAATTAGTTTATTAATGACATCATCAAATGTGATTCATCAATCCATACAGTTGCTATGAATCATTATAAAATAATTGTTATCAAAAAAGCAATTATTTATGAAAATAATTTTCCTAAAGTAATGTTCTGACTTTTTTGACAATATAGCCTAGGTTGACGTCTTTTCTTGGCGCAAACAAAAAAAAAAGTTTTTCTGATGGTTAATTAATGGCCTACACAAAATTGCGGCGGCTTACGGAAAAATCAAATCTCATTCGAGTTACGGTAACGTTATATCCAAAGATGTTACTGTGTAACCAATTTTAACTGTATTTATATATATTTAAAAAAGTTGGTTTTAGCTAATAACAGGGCTTAGGCAATACCAATGTACTAAGTGAAAATAAATTCATCATTCATTAATTTATCATTTAAACATTCTTTCAATTAGAAAAATTCGTAAAAATCAATTAACATTTACCGGATATAGGCTATTTAATTTTGCTCAAACAAAAAATGCATAATATAACAGACAAAGCTTATAAACTTTAAGCAATTCATTCTGATTATAGTACAAGTACCAATATTATGGAGCTAAGGAGTAGTTGGCGGTGCACACATACCCGGATATTTTTCTGATGCGCCAAAGCTACAATTTGTAGCTGGATTTCCGATGTTATAAATACCTACATTGAGATAATTGCCCCTAAAGATATAAAAAAATATATATATTACTGCCTATTTTCCAAAAGTAAGCCTACGTACAAATTTTTTTTTTTTAAATTTACTATAAATCGCCTTATAAAAACATAATACGCCTTTAAGTTGAATGACAAATTTAAAGCAAGATTGGTTATGTTAAATCGTAAATTAGGTTTACATGTACAGAATTTGCTATTAAAGTTTAATAATTTTTTTAAAAACACTTCGCATGGACTTACGCTGGACCGTAGTTGCACACGTAGAAAAGATGGTAATAATAGCCGCCTGTATTATTAACATACTTTGAAAAGCCACAACCTACGCGGCTTGTGTTAGCCCACACCAACTAAGATTAACGCAAATAAAACAACTAATTAATACTAATTAGTCATCAGCATCACTTAAGAAAATAATAATACTGTAATGAATTGATAAACCTGCGTGTAATGTCCAGTACCCCCAGTGAAATACATCGGCCAATAACCCTGATCATTAACAGGCGTTTTAATATTTGGTGGTGGATACCCAGGATTATAAACTTCATCAAACCAATAATTGTAAATCGCATTTTCCCAATTCTTTTGAATGTCATCTGCTGAATCTTCTCTAGCCAAGTTTTGACCAACATTTAGATATGCAGCTATAAAAAAAAATATAAAATGCGCTTGACTAACTTAGTGCATATAAATAAAATATTGTAATAACAACTTATCTAAGCTTTACATTGATTTTTTTTTTGTAAATATTTTAGTATTGTTTGATAAGTTATTAATGCAATATTCACTTCTAATGTGTAAATTCATACATCGATAATAATCAAATTAACACTAAAATAATTATATGTAGGGCTTAAGAGATATTAGTTTTAGTAGTTAGAGGAAAAGATTTACTTTATTATTGTATTTTGATTATTTTCTATTCATCAAAGAAACTTTTTCTTTTACATTGGTTTGCACAGCGACGTAGCTTATAAGCGGAACACTAAATTTAGAGTAGGTCTACCGGTGTAAAGATTTTTTTTACTTGTAAGTTTTGGGTAGCATCTTGAAGACATATTACTGAAAATACGGTACACCGCATAGTTACACGGCTTTTGCTGTATTGTTTAATCGTCAATAATAATAATTACGGTAATATGATTCAATTTAAGATTAACTTAGTGAACACAATTGGGTGTATAAATTAAAAAAATTTCATTGTACAGTATATCGATATGTTTCATTTAAAAAAAATAAGTTTTAAAATTTATATTTTTTAGAATAATTATTACTTACGGTTGGTAATGTTAACGTTTTGGAATGTGCATGTATTGGCCACGCTTTGAGCAGAAGAAGCTAAGTCTGGATCCCAAACCTAAATTACTCGTACAGTGTATACTGTGATTATCAGTTTTAAATACCGGTAGATCATCAAAATGATGTGCAATATTATTCTTACAATTTCATACATATTGCTAGCCATTGGCTGGCCTCTAATGTATCCCTGGGCCACTTGGCCTCGAAGAACATTATGAAGATCTAAAATAGTTTCTTTGTCTTCATCAGTCAGTCCCCTAGTGTCTATGGTACACTGTAAATAAAAAAAAGATAATTTTAAAAACTAAAATAAATTTTCTTTAATTTGCTAAAAAGAAAACTGAGTCAACGTGGAGCCAATCACGGCTCGGTAAGTGCGCAAGTGTACACTTTGAAGTGTTCATTGTGCAACCTTTGAACAAACGTCAGAGAGTAGGATCAGGTTATCGCATAGAAACCAATAGGAGGCGGTGCTAAAGTTTGGCCTTGTTGGCAGGAAAACAACAGCGAGTAGATTAAAGAAAATTTTAAAAAAAGGAAAATTGTAGCCTACTAAATTTGGTATAGGGCCAGATTAGGCTTTTTGGAGCCCTAAGCAAAACTTTCGTAGATTACTTTTAAAAAAATAAATGCTAATGAAATATAATGCCCAAAAACAAAAAATAATTTTTATACCATTTTACAAAATGCTTTTTACAAATCGTATAATACGAGTAATACATGACAAATTTTTTTTGTCGGCAAAACCGCGGAACCTTCAAAAATGCAGCCCCTGAGAATTTTCCTTAATAAGAAGGGTAACAGCATGCATGGCAAGCGGGTGGCCAAATAACTCCTACTGTACATTTGATTATGCGTCTTTTGGCTTCAAAAATCTTAACATTGATATGAAAATGACATCACATCTCACATGATTCACGCAAAAAGTGATTACAGTTACAAAAAAAAAAAAAATACCGGTATATAAAAAATTTAATTTTTATTGAAAATGAATTTTTAAAATCTGAGAGCCGTATTCCCAACAGACTTAATAAAAATGGACGGGTTCTTCTTAATCTTTAGAAACAATTAGTATAAACCAAAAGCGTTCATTTAAACTACATAAAATTATGCAAAATCTACATAAAATTATGTAAAACCTACATAAAATTATGTAAAACCTACATAAAATTATGTAAAATCTACATAAAATTAAGAACTTACTGAAATATTAACTACCGGTATTATATTTTACTCAACGTAAATAAGATTAAAAAACACTATCGCTTATTTATTTTTAAAAAAGGCACTAATAAAAGTAGCGTATTTTTTTTTATTAAAATGTATAATTTACACATACTGTAAAAAGTAACCAAGATGTATACTGTAATTAGAAGATAAATAAATTTGAATGGATATAGGATATATTGTGATAATAATCAATATTAAACGAATATTATTAGAACCACTCTTAGTAGCTCAGTAGTAAATAGTAAAATTTAATAATTAGTACTCACCGAATTTTGACAATTACCAGCTATTGCCAAGTACAAGATAAATGCAGAAACAACTATTTTAATTTCCATAATTATTAGGCTTACTTAAAAATTAAATTCAAACAGCAGTTTTTTACAAGACGAAAAAATATTTAGTTACAATTGTCAAAACTATTGATCGTAAAATACAATATTTATAACGATTGTGTCAAAATAGTTAAGCTACTGATTATTAATATAGGTCTAAAAAAATAAAGTATTGTATGTACAGGTGAATTTCCTTACACCGGTAGGCCAACTGTACAAGTTTGAATGATTGCATAGCTTGTATGTGATATTTACTATAGGCCATGATAATGGTCGGGATAATGCTTTCACTTAAAGCTGTATTTTCAGTAAACAATAATTATTATACCGTGCTAGCTAGTTCTAGTTAGAATCATGACGCACGTACGTTGGTACTTTTGTCAATATGACAATACCGGTATTGTAACTGCAAAAGTTATAGTATCTGCATATAAACCTATATATTTTTTTTTTTTTGTATTAGTCGCCATAGGCAGATTAAAATAAATAAATATATAAAATTGCGGATTAACAACATAACTTTTTTTAAATACATTTTAAATACACAATAAGCCAGCGGTGGGATTCAGTTGGTTCGATGATAAAGAATCTAAACTTCTTTTTTATTTTGAATTATTGATGCACAGATAGCTCATGCCTGCTATATTTATATTATACTCGTAATATAGTATACAGTGTAGTATAGTATATTACCAATAACTGCCTTATAAAAAACTCCATTCTCTATATGGAATTATTTTAAATTTGCAAATTTCGGTTACAGTGTAATGTATTAACTTCAAATCCAAATCCTGAAGGCAGAACAAGTATTTGTAACAAAGTAGCGGTACCTACTTGTAGGCTATCAAGTTCTTTTAAATTTACTCAAAATCAAATTTTGAGACATGTTCAATTCTCAACTTCTCGGACATAGCTGTTGAATAAGTCTATTTATACAATATTTTATTTAATACCCCCCCCCCTCTCGCTACATCTCTGCTGCGTAGCAACTCCAATACTTAAAATCCAATAATCACAATGTCACCAAAACTCAAACTAATTTACCTTGTAATTAGCCGCAAGTTAATTCTTTCTCACTGCTTATTATCACCTTAGCTATTCACCACCTGTCAATTATTAAAAGTCATAATAATCATGCACTAATGATAAACCAAAAAGCAGTACCGGTGTAAAAATGTTATACTGTGCTAATTATTATCTAGTTTTATTTTGTTGACATCTAGTAATCTAGTATTATTTAATCTTTGTTTTATGCCGTACTACATGTAATCTATCTACTGTATATTTAGGATGAAGCGCAGATACTTCTATTTTTTAAGAGCTAAAAACATTTTTGCTAATAAACAAACTGATCATTATTTTGAATTAAAATTATGCTGATTTACAGGGTCGCGCTAAGGAGGGGGGAGGGGGGGTAGGAAAAGCAAATTATAAATTAACATATTATGGTGACATTTCATAAAATAAAATTAAAATATAGCGCTTAAGTGGCTTACCGTTAAACTACGAGCTAAAATAATGGAGATAGTAACGAAATATGAGAGACTTGACCTCAAAAAAAAAATTAATATATTTTTTTTTTTGCTAGAATTTGTAAAGTGAAATATGATACTAATAAACTCAAACAAAGCGAGTGACAGTTTGTCAAACAGACAAAAGATGAAGTAAGGAAGTATAAAGAGTAATTTCTTACTTATTTATAAAAACGTGTAAAAAAAAAACATAATTTAAGTAGAAACTGTCAAAAGCTAATGTACCGGTCATCTGTTATTACAAGTCCTTGTATAAGTCCGAGTACATCACTCATAATCTGACGAGAAAAAAATTTCCTTACAAATATAGTAATTACTAGCTTGAATTATTGATAGAAGCAAACAAGCACATATCCAATGTACATAACTCCAACGGATGTGATATAAATGGCGTTTTGTGACAATGTCCACGAACAATGTTCGGCATGGTACGAAGAGCTGTAGTTGCCATCATTGTATTTTGCCTTTGGACAAGTGTAGGTAAAAAAAAAATTAATTAAAACGTCACCGTAATTTATTATCAACAGATAGTAAATTTGATAAAAGAGTTAAAGTGAAAAACGACAATAAAATGTTCAATTTTTTTTATATTAAAAAACGTTGTACAGAATTATTTTTTTTTAGGAATTGAATGCATTATCAGCAGTCCCGAAGACAACATAATTCATGGCAAAAATGGCCTCGAAGATTCAACGCATTTTTTTAATGTAAAAAAAGGTTAGCTATTAATCTAACAATTATGCATTTATTTAAATTTATGCAAAACAATTCATACCAAAATCCTGTATAAAAAATACATCATATTATCTGTAAAATTAATAAAAATGTAAATGCATAGTCTACTTGTAAATTGAAAAAAAAAAAAGTTAAAATAGCGTTAAGGCTTATGCTTAATAATGATTTTTTGATAGGAAATCGCTACCTTCTACCGGTTTTAAAAATTCATGAAATAAAAAACAAATTTGTAAAATCGGTAAGCAACAGTAAGAGTTTAAATGAAACGGAAATTGGGATTTACAGGATTCATTTCCATTCGGTGCTCAACGCTCTCTATAATTTAATCCACTATTGGGGCTGTAGACCCACTTTAATCCTCCTGGAGTCAAATACAGGTCTATTCGAATGTTTGTTTTTTTTTTGTCTAACTTTTTAAAATGTTACTATATGGTAATTTTTCATAGGATTTAATTATTACAATGTATTTAATCACTTTCGTCAACGACCGTGGCAATGTCGGCCACAAATCATAATAAACGACCAAGAAAAAGACGTGTGTTCGGCACTTTTAAACTTTCGGTACTTAGTTTATATCGGGTCTGAAGTCATTCTCAAATTTTTTATTATGGTACCAACTTACCATGTTTTATTAAAATTGTTGAAATTATTGATGATTACATTAGTAGATAAACAAGTGCGCTGATTTGTTTTCACACATGCGAACTTGGATAGTAATCGCTCAGTATCATCAAATTGATTATTTTAAATTTCCCGAATTAAATCATTTTGTAACACTGACAACTTGCCAAATGACTTTTTTCGTCCCTCAATCAACAACCACTCGTCGTTCAACCTCACAACATTCGGTGAGTCCCTTTTTTGGACCTTTTTGAACACTAACCCAACTCTTCTCCATTTCAGATGTACGTGGAGTATGGAATGGCATCACGGGTAGATCTCTATGACGTCTTCCACTCTCCCTCTACCCATAAAACGGAAATCATCCACTTTGCCCATTGGACCCCTCATCATAACCTCTATTTTTATCATCGGATAAAAAATGGCCAGGGATTGTTCGGACGAACCGTGCGCGTCCTTACAGTTCGCGGAGTAAAAACAAATTGATTTTCTTTAATTACTGGTACCAGAACTCAATATAAAATAATCCAAGTTCAATACTTAGACATGCCCCATGGTTTGTACCGGAGGCGTGAATGATAGCGAAGTAGTTTCCAGTTACTTAGGGGATTTATTGCACGCTGTAGGAGTAGGATTGAATGTTCGGTAAATACGAGATTAATAAAACTGAGTATACATAAATGACAAATTAAAATAAAAACCCGTACTTTTAAACTAGTCACGTAGTTGAAGTGGCGGCTGTAGCTACGTTCGGAAGTGCTGCGCCCAACGGATCGTTCAATGGTTTTCTTGGAGAATTGCAACGCGGGGTATAAAAAAAACCCCCATGAATAGCGAAACACGTTAACCATTTTTATTTGATAATTTAATTAGGAACGCGATGTAGGTCTAATGAGTACATCACTTCTAGAAGAACGGAAGGTGCACGCAGTTCGATACGGCGCGGTGGTGGTTAACGGGGACATGAGAATCACCATCAAACGCCCTTTACCTTTAGTTCCACCCACTATTTACGTCCTCCCATTTCGATTGTCGGTGTGGCTTACCACGTTGGGCTTCTTGATCTTAACTTACATCATCCTGTTGTTCATCCACAAAATCATCACGGCCTACAGCGTACCATTGACCTTACCTCCCATCAAACAGCAAAATACAACGGAAGCACCTCGACGGAAAATGAAATTGGACTTTTTTGATCAAAGTAAAACGTTATTTTCTCTCATAATATGAATTATCAATATTCTCATAAATATTATTAGTGGATACTTTTAATAGTTTGGCCGCCAGAATTGTGATGATTACCCTGTTTATCGCAGCTCTCCTAGTCTTTACTTATTATACCTCTGTTCTTACTTCCGTTTTCACGTTTCGAGATATTAAACTTCCCTTCGAGACTTTAGATGAGCTGGCCGAAAAAGATGACTACAAGGTTATCACAGTTAAAGACACGATTTATCAAAAAGCCTTCGAGGTGAGTTCCACACAAGTCTGATATTATATTTAACCATCTTAAATAATAATTTTCGGTAGACGGCAAAGGAAGGCGTGTATAAAAAAATTTGGAAGAAAATCGTAGACGATGGAAAACGCGGTCTCATCGGAGATTTTTTGTCCGGTTTTGGCGTGGTGGCCAAGATGGACAAATGCGCTTACTTAACCAACGGATTTATCTTACAAAACGTCGTAAAGAAAACTTGCTACCTCATGTTTCTTCCTCACAAATATATGCAAGAGACCTTCAATATTCCCTTCCGGAAAGATTTTCCCTACATCAAAGTTTACTCAAATAGGTTGGCCAATTCCTGTACAGTATTCAAAATTTATAATTTTTATAAATGTTTCGATTTTTCAGTTTGTTGCGTCTTCGCGAGAGTGGGATTTACGACCGGCTAGTGAAGATACACATCACTCCCAATGACCACCAATGTGAGGACCAAGGAGATTCGCATACCTTGGAAATGCCCCAAGTCTATGCTCTATTCGTGTTTTTACTCATCGCCTCGGTTACATCGCTGATTTCTCTGATAGTTGAGAAAATTTACTACATCTGCAAAAGTCGGCCTACTAGAAAATTTTCGATGGCTTTTGAAAATTAGCACCCTACCGTAGTTTAATGTTTTGCCGATACCGACTTTTTAATTAAACAAATTGCTCGGCCCTATTTCATTAGCTAATCAAAAGATTTCTACATCAAGACCTCGCTTTGCATCATCTTCACTTTGCATCGCTGCCCATTTACCACTTGTTTTTACAGTAATTTTATAAGCATAAATACCAGTTTATTTTTTCCTAGTTATTCATGCGCCCCACATTATTAACATTAATAATTGATGTTAATAATGTTTATGTAATAGCTGTAAGAAGTATTCGACTTTTATTTTTTCCGCCCAAACCAATAAAGAATGGAGGGTGTTAGTTGGGGAAGGGGAAGGGAGCAGGTTACCTTTATGTAATCTACATCCATGAACTTTTTTTTCGCCTCCAGAGAAAGTATCAGTGCTTGTCGAATTTTCATTTTTTACGAAATGAGTTACTGAATAGTAAACATTTTTTAATGAGTAAATTAATAAAAAAAAAATAAAATGTTGCACTGTATAATATTATATGACTGCATGTAAATGTAATAATTAAAAATGCACAATATTTTTTTTTAAATTAAATTAAAATTTACTTTCAACTTATTTGAATAATATTTTCCTTGCATGTGGTTATTGTTATTTATAAAGTTCAGAAACGGCAAACAAATATTTATAATTGCCATAATAAATACGAATAAACAAAAAATTTAAAATTATTTCTGCGTTAAACAGGTTTTGACATTAAATTCCCAACTATTTTCCCGCTTATCCAGGTTTTTTTTAATACGTCGGGGTCTGTTTTATTAAAGATTTTCTTGTACAATGTACATGCACAGTGTATTTTAAAAAATCCCCCACAGCTAGAATAGAGAAAACAATGCATAAGCGACCCCAATATTGCAAACACCCTCTTAACGAACACTACCATTATCACTGCAATTAACCTTTTCATAGCGAACATCTAAACTATTAAATAAAATCGTCAATATTGTTGCTGATGATATACATTACATTCCACCAAGGTGTTCTTTTACATTTTTGACACGCGCATTCAAAAAAGTTCGCCACCGGCTATATGAATATAATTTTAAACGGTTGAATAATTAATTATGAAGTAGCGTAGCGTCAAAAAACGAGGCGAAAATTAGTCTTGAAATTGCAGGCATCTTTGCAAACCGAAGCTTTAATGTTATAAAAAATGTATGAACACGATGAAGATGCAATTTCTACTGTTAAAATTTTAATTAGAAAAAAAAAGTGAGGTGGCGTCGAAGAATGAGGCGGAAATTATTTTTGAAATTGCAAGTATTTTTGTAAACCGACGTTTTAATATTAGTATTGCAAAATTTCAAGAGAACGATAAAGATGCGATTTCTCCTAGGCGTTATTTTTATTTTCGGGGAAATCTACTGTGAGAAAGCTTTTCAAAATTAATTTGTGCTTACTACTTTTTGTTAACTACATAATAATAATATGAAAAATGTTTCAGTGGTGGATGTTAGTATGATATCAGACATTACGTCGAGTAGACCGAGTGCTAGATCGACGATCACACTAAGGACTATTATAACACAGTCAACTGGTAAGTAATTAAATCACTAACAAAAATTAATAAAAGCAACTTATTTTAAAATTCTATTTGATTAGAAGACTATTGCGATAGAAATAAATGTTTATTAAAAATTCTAAAATTAAAACAATCCAATAACTCAAATGGAGTAATAAAAATTGAATTTCACGCTATGTTGGATAGCCTTTGTGATCTTTTGGTTAAATGGGGATGCAAATTTCCATCCACTTTAATTTATGAACCAGAAACAGGTAAGGTAACTACTTTCAAATATCATTTAAACTAATTACATTTGAAACATAATAATAATAACTATGCATTAAAAAATACTACACTGTTTAGGATTTAATTATAATAACCTATTTCATTATTTTAATCAACGAGCGTCGAAGTGTCGACCGGAATTATTAAAAAATGATTATGAAAAGCCACTTTGTACCTCATTAATGAAATTTCGTTACTTGGTTTATATTGGACACCGGCGAATGCTCAGCTTCTTCACAAATGTAAATAATCTCATTTAAATGTTTTCATTTATCTTATGGAATTCTTCACACGCAGGTGAGCGGCTGCCCTGACATATTCAAGCGTATGCGCACTTGGATCGTGATTGCTGAATATCCACAAGTGGCTCACTTTAGCTCTTTGCAATTAAATAAATTTGTAAAATTACCAACGTCTCAAATCACTTTCTTCGTCCCACATGTCCCTCCAACTCAACGCCCCACTTCACACCAGGTCAGTTCTGACGCTTTCAACAGGCCCTTTCCACTATTAATCGCTTCTCCCTTACAGCTACAGGGTGGGGCAGCGAAAAGTACCTTATTTCAAAATGCAGTAAAACCTTTTTGATTAATTAGAATTTTTTAATTT
>JAQGAZ010002423.1:0-17967 GCA_034692225.1 Polydesmus complanatus
GTTATTTATGCACGCGCGTGCATTCTAAATTAGTCTTTCGAAATTAACCTTCAATGTGTGCGGTTCAGCTAAATTCATTTTATCTACATATTTTTAAAATACAGTACTTGTAATATTGAAATGTAACAATTTTAATGTTCCTATCTGAAATCAATCAATCAATCAAACAAAATAAATTAACTATCGGTACCTATATTTTTTACCTGCAACATTTAGAAAATGTTTTCTTTTTACCAACATTTTATCGTAATGAAATAATTATCAAAGGAATGTGTTTACAATACTCTGTAATTAATGAAAAATGTGTTTTAAAAAGATGTCATCATTTTTTAAGCCTACTTTAAATATTTGAGAAATTGAAAAAACAACTAGGTATCCTTGCACAGAATGAATGAGAAAAAGATAAAAGAATGTTTTAAAATTTGAATACTGCATTGATCGAAGAAAAAAAAAGATTTTTCATTGCTTTTCAAAATACTGTAATTGTCTTTTTTTATAAAATTTCCTGAAACTTTTTATCTACCGGTAGCCATTCCGACGACAATAATAATATCTCAGTATCTCACATCTGTTGTTCACTAATAGCAGATGATCGATTATGTGCTTAATATTCACATCTTTTCACAACAGCAGTTGTTTATTTTTAATGGCGACACACCGATAATTTTTGCTGCGAGATTACGTATAAAATTGTTAGCGGATCTAGTGAATGGGGGAAAACGAAAATTGGCGCTAAAACGTTATTTAGTGTGATGAGTCACGCGTTTCTAAATGAAAGAAAGGGTTATAATAATATTCTAAAGCCGGCTGGTGGGAACTAAGTAGGCGGTTCCCAGGAGAGGGGAGGGGCTAAAGCGGAAGGTGAACACGCACACTCTCACCGCCAGGGCACATTTCAAACTGCAACGTCTATGAAAATAATAATAATAAAAAATTTTTTTTAAAAAAAAAGTGGGAGAAAAAAAAAACAACATGTAAGAAGATGACGTCTTGTTCTACTGCCCTCTACTTTCTCTCTTCTTCACTTTACAATGGGAAAAAGTGTGTGAAGAAGAATGAGGTCGCTCTCGTCGTACTGTTCGCTTACCTCAATTCTCACTCACTTTTCTAACCCAAATTTTTTTATTATTATTATTATTATTACAGTATGTGGGTTATACTGATTTACTTGAGTAAATGTTTAAACGACGGTGAGTGCTCCATAATTATTAGAAAATAATTATTTAGAGGGGAAAAATTTCGTCTTTTTTTTTTTTTTTAAAGATATTTTACTGAACATTGAATAATTAATTTAACTCGCCAAATTTAATTGCATTGAATTTATTAGGAGCATTAATTTTTAATTATACTGTAATGATTAATAAAGTATCATTGATGGGAGTGGTATTAAATTAAGAATTTTTTCCAACACTTTTTAGTTTTGCAAGGCGAAATTCTATGCACGAAAAATGTCGTTGTAACGAACTTTAAGGAGAAGGCAAAATTAGAAATTTGTTAAAAATGAAATAAATTTTCAAATTTGAGAAAAATTTTCACAATTTAGAGCCACAAAAAAAATTCTATTTTTTTTTTTTTTCAAGTTAAAGTTTTGTTTAAGGAAATTTCGTTGTATCGATCATGTTTTAATACTTTTAAAACTTCAAAAAAAATTTTTTGGACTTATAAATTTTATTTTTAATTGGACTTTGATTGCTTTACGATGTGTGAAAGTTAATTTTCTCGGTAATACATTTTAGTACCCACCATGTTAGTACCGTAATTTAATACTGTATCTCTCGTATTTTCAGAAATTTCGGATTACGAACGTTAGTTTTACAGTATATTTTTTTAACATCAACATTTGTTTTTTTAAAAAAAAATCATTTAAGAAATTAATTAAAATTTCTAATAATTTAGTTAGGAGTTGTCATTTTAGTTTTTTTTTTTTTGCTCCAATTTGGTCGGGGAATGTAAAATGTTGTCTGTAGAAATATTAATGTGCAAAAGTGGCAATCTTTACAAATTCACTGACCTCTTCGCTAAAGTTGTTTGGTTTCTTGTGATTGGTCGATTTTCAATTGACTGAGCTGATTTTTTTTTTTTTGGCACTACTGTATTTTTTTTTCTTATGTTTCATCTTTCGGGTGACTTTATCGTTTATTTAATTTTTGATCCATTATTATTTGATTTAATTTATGTTTTAAAATCCGGTTGCGCGATGATAGCCGGCCACCAACTTTCAATATTTGAAATTTTTGCAAGTGAAAAAAGAAAATTTCGCGAAGATAATTTAAGAAGAAAAAGAAAAAAAAACTATAATTGAAAATGCTAATTAGGCTATTACGTACAATATAATTTAGACCGATTTTTCGTTTAGGCGACTTTTTCAAATTACTTTTTTTTTTCTTCCTTCTCCCCCAAAAAGATATATATTTTCCTGCCGATGTTGTTTACATTGTGCTTTGTTGATTATATGATATTGATAATTTTTACGACATTTTGTTATTACTATTAAGTATAGCCCTTACACATTTATGTATTTTTTTCGAATAATTTTTCTAATATTACTTACTAAAAAAAAAAAAGTGACTGATTTTAATAGTTTATCTCGGGGTGTGTAAGCGTGTGTGCGACTTCCTAACACTAAAAAAGCACGTGACTGAATTTTCAAAAGATAATTTAACGAGATTTGAGAAACAACTTTTTCGCTGTTGCTACGCCAATGCCAAATTTTATTGAAAAAAAAATAAAAAAATACCCGATATATCAAAAAAAAAAATATTCTATTTTATTTTTAGATATCTATCATAATATTATTTTAAATTCAGTTTCTATGAGTATAATGATAATAATACAACGTTTACGTCGCCAGAAATATTTCTTTTTCTCTCGTTGCATCGTGCGAATCCAGCTTAGTAGGAGATTTGGCTGGCAAGTCTCTTTCGGGGAGTTGAAGGAGAAAAAAAGGGTACATAACATAGAGAAAGAGAGAGAGAGAATTCGATGTTCCGAGCGTTTAGTGTGGTAGTAGTCTTTGAGTTTAGATTTAGTCGGTCGTTGACTTCTTTTTCGAATCGCTCGGGTACATCCATATGTATTAATGACGAGGGATGGAGGGGAGGGAGGAGGGGGTTTTAGTGACGTCGCCGACAGCAGCAACAGCGCCGCTCGCTCCTATCTTTTTCCAGCTCCACCTCCGCGCTAACTCGGGATTCACTCTTACTTTCGAAACGGACTATTATAGTAGAATAAGAAAAAAAGGAAAAAAAATAAAAAAGAATAATAATAATAAAAAAAGCTATACCGTAGGGTAAAAATAAAATAAAAAAAAACATTTTTTGTCTCCCTACATGTATCTCCAGAGTTAACGAAGATATATTTTTACTGGAGGCTGCAGTAGCAATCAACAGGCAAAAATTCTTTTAAAAAAGTTTATTTTTTTTTTAAAAGTAAGAAAAAAAAAGTTAAAGAATTTTTTTAAATTATTATTATTTATTCTTTGTCGTCAATTTTTTTTTTTTTTACAATTTACTCACTAGGGGCGCTGCCACCCACTCTTCCTAACGCTTTTTACTATAATAGTGCTACAATTGGAAGTCATCGGAGATTGACGCGCGAGATACATCTCTCCCCAAGAAAAAAGAAAAGAGGGGGAAAAAATATTAATTTTTTTTTTGTGAGAGGGGAAAATTATTGTTGAGTATCGACATTTTTTTTTTGAAAACTTAGAAAAATTGTTGTTTGGAAAACGCGTGTGTGCGAAGGAAAAAGCAAAAAGACTGTTGACGGTGTGTGTTCGCGCGCGCGTGGATCTCACCAAAACCTCTGCCGAATCGAAAGCTTCATTCGCCGCCGTCGCTCCTTAATAAATAGTAAGGGTGGTGAACCATCATCGTTATTATTATTACCGGTATTGTATATATCGTGTATGCCGGCATTCAGAAAAAAAAGCCCGAGAAAAAAAAAAGGTGACGAAACGACTGCGCGCAGGGTCAACCGAGGTCAAAGGTCGAATGAACACAAACAGGTGGGGTCTCTTACAAAAATCGAGTAATGTATAGAAGAAGAAGAAAAAAAAAAAGATGAATGCAATTTCTTTCACAAAATTTTTTTTTGTACAGTACTGTACTGTACACTTTACTTATCTGTGTTTGCACGCTTCTACTGTATTTTGTGTTTTCATTTGTAAACTTTTTTTTTTTTTGACTCCCAAACAGTTTATAAAAAGAGATAAAAAAAAAAAAAAGGAAAAATACCGGAGAGTTAATTTTCACGAATATCTCGCTAAATGACAGCTTTTTGTTTTATTTATTTAAACTTTTAAAGCTTATTTTTTCTTCGTCTTGTTTGCTGCGAGTCAATTGTTGCGCAAAAGAATTATAATGAACTTTTTTTTGTTTAAAAAAAAATCGCTCAGAAATTTTTAAAAGTTTTAATTATTTATTTTTAGGTTTAACTTTTAAAGGCTGATTTTGCTATTTAAAAAAAGTTATTTATTTATTGTCGAACGCGTTAGACGAGATTTATCAATCGTTAAAATTAATACCCTAATAAATTATTTACCGGTACATTATTTATTTTTAATTATTATTATTTAAATTAATTTTCGAAACGCTTAAATTTAATATTTCTTCGAAAATTACTATAGTTTTTGACGTTATTAATAGTTTAAAACTTGATTTAATATTACTGTACTGTATATTGTTTTCATCGAGAGTTTGAAAATGACCGGTTGTGTAGTAGTCTCTTTTCGTGTTTCATCTTTTTTTTTTTTTATTTCTTAAAAAAAAAAGTAGAAAAAAAAAAAAAATAAAGATAGAAGATGATTGCCCAATCATTGCCTATGAATGGTTCAAGTGCGCATGCGGGTGGAGCGCACACACACATAGAAGCCGAGGCAGAAAGGATAAGCGCAGCCGTTTGGCTAGTTAGGTTAGTGGTGATGTTTTTCTACGTGTAGTCGTGTTACGAGTGCCCTCTATACACGCTACCTCGTAACTGAGTAGCCCAGTGAGTGAGTGAGTTAGCGAAACATTTTTTTTGTTTTTTTTTATCTTAATTTTTTTTTTTTTTTTACAATACGGGATGTTTTGGGTTGACTGCTCTTGCACAAACAGCAGCAGCATAGACTTTTAAGAGAAAAGCAAAAGGCAAAGAGAGAAAATGCTAGAAAAACAGCTTTATGTAGATGCTGAGCTTCCTTTCCTTTTTCCACTACACCACAACATTTTTTCCATTTTCTTATCGTAGAAATCCGGTTTTTCTCGCTCACTACAATCTCGCTTACTTCGAATTTTCTTCAAAACTTATTATTATTTTTTTTTTTTTTAATTTAATCTTAAACTCTTCATGTTTTTTTTTTCTTTCTTCATTCTTACTCGTTCTACTAACCATTTTTCAGCTGTTTAGTTATTTTAATAAATGCGAGACATGAGGAACGCCGCGGTTTTCGAGTAACATTTTTTTTAAACATCTTTTCTTTCAAAAAAATATTTTCTTGACTTTCTTTTTTTTTTTTTAACTAAGCAATTAAGATATTTGGATTTCTTTTTGGTGAAACTTTGGGTATTTTGATATCGCATATGACTGATAATAATTAAGCAACGTCACGTCGAGATTTTTGAGAGGGAATTAACCCGATCTCCACCAAAAAAAAAACATTTTGTATTCTTAACACGAACTTTTTTTTTGTTGTTGTTGTTGCTCTAGATTTCCATTTTTTTTTATTAATTAAATTTTATTCCTGTATTTTTATTCTTCCAAAATCGAATTTTGCTTTATTAATAAATGATTTAATTTTTTGTTTTGTCACAGGTTTGGAAGTTTTCGCGCGTGACGGGGATTAAAGTGGCTCGACGTTAAAACAGTGCTATCGTATTAGTTTGTTAAAAAGAAGAAGAAGAAGAAAAAAAAAAAAAAAAATAACGAGAAAGGTGGAAATGCAAATGTATTGTTTATCGAGATCAATCAACTCGCTGGGATTGCTTTAACCAGAGAGAGAGAGAGAGAGAAAATATTTGGCTTCATAAATCAATCAACGGGGAATTGAAAAAGCGGTGGTTTACATTCGCAAGCCCCGGCATATTTTCATTCGTTCTCGCTACAGCTTTTACCTCGGCAGCCTTTCTCCGCGCAAAATCTCTTCTTCGAACTTTTATTTTTGATTTCGTCGGGCTTCCAACGGTTCCACACTACAGTATATCAGCAGACTTTATTCGAAAATTTTGAGTGTGCACGCGTTGTGGTAACAGTGGTCACGCGTTTTTAAATACGTATATTTTTTATATATATAAAAGAAGATATATATATTATATTATATTTTAAATTTACGATATTTTTGAAGACTTATTCAGCCATGATTATTGCCAAGGATTTATTTCTTCTGTCGGACGAATACATCCACGCCAGACCGCCGAGAGATGAAAAAGTTTACATCTATTCACAAAGCTCAAAGTAAGTACTTTTTTTTTTTTTTTTTTCGTAAATCTTAGTGTATAATAACGTAAAGATAAAAGGTTGTGAGTTTAAATTGTGTATGACATGTGTTTTTTAAAAATTCTTTTTATTTTTGCTTCATTTGCATTCGAGGTTGGGGAATTTTTTTTCTGGTTTCTTCTGTCTTGTTTATCATTTTTTTTTTTTTAATTTGTTGGTTTTTTTTCTCCCGAATTATTATTTTTTTGTAAAGACCCCGTAAATGCTTATTAATCATTCGTCGTAGATTTATTATTGTTTTTGATGAAGTTAAAAAGCGGCGTTTTGTTTTTCTATCACACTTTTTGTTTGTGAATTTATTATTAAGAGGCGGAGCTGCTGACATGACGTTTGTTAACAGTTTAAGACTTTTTTTTTTAGTTTTAGAAAAAATTTTTATTTCCGATTATATTTTTTTGCTGTTTGTTATTCTAATGCTTTCCGTTTAGATGCAAAAGATTATAAGTAAGTGGCGTTTTAAAACGCATTTTCCAAAAACATCTGGCCCGCGCTTTTAATAACTTTATTTTTTTTTTACTCATTGAAAGTCGTTTGTTGACGTAATCAAAGCGTTAAAATTTTTTTTTTTACCTTAGTCGTAAAGATTTATTAAAAGATAGTACTGGAAATTATTTAAAAGTGAATTTTACGGAATTTACGTAGGAAAAGTAGACTTTTTTTTTTGTTGAGATTTTTACTAGACGGATTTCTTCATTACGGTAAATTGTGTGGAATTATTATTAGTATTTTTTTTTTTTTTTTTGATTAAGTCATGTTACCGGTGTGTTTACACGCCACTCGTAAAGTCTTTCAAAATTCAACGAGGTTATTTGAAGGGCGAATAATATATATTTTTTTGAGAAATAATTGTGGTGATTGACAGCCGTTAATAAAAGAATTGAACGGCTAAGAAGTGATATTTTTCGAGTGAGACGGGGGCTTTGGGAGAAAAATTAGTCGTGGGAGTTGAGTGATTATTTAAATGTGTCATTCTGTGTAATGCTATGGTTACGGTAATTAAGGCCACCAGTTTAACGCAATAACAACATATTTACCAAATCAAAATTAATGGCTGCGCCTTCATTCTATCGCTATCGTCTTTAATAATAATAATAATAAATTCTCACGTTGACCCATGCTTTTGATTTATTTCCTCTCGCTGAGAAAAAAAAAATAAATCATTTTTAAAAATCTTATTTAATGCATCTTTTTAGAGAGTCAAACCCAATGGTTTACTGCCCTTGTAACACTTTAAATTCGCGTTGTGCAACTTGGTCCAGCGTTAACCCCATTAGCGACACATGACATATTTCATTCACCTGCTGTCGCTCGTATAACGATCGATGACGGAAGTTATCGATTTTTCAACGTCAAAAAAAAATTATTATAAATAGCAATCTACATAATATGGGAACATATTATGACGCGTTAAAAAATAAATAAGTCGTAAACCCTCCTTTAATAATAATTGGTAAGAGTGTTCATTTGGTGCAGACGAATTGATTTGTTTGGTGCCAATTTTATAATTTTCGCGAATTAAAATTCCTCGCACCGGAATTTTTTTTTTTTTTTCTATTTTCTTTCTCCCCTACTCGCTGTTTATTTTTTTATTGCCTGGAATTGTATTTGCACGGAGACTCTCGCGCAAATCGATATTTTTGTAGCGGGGAGGAAAAAATAAACTTTATACCGCGTATAATGGAATCTTTAGGCACTAAAAGTCAAGAACTGTATAGAAAAGGATAACATGGTTGAATGAAAATAATATCCGAATTCACTAGCTAGGATTAAACTTGGTCAAAGGCGAAATGAGATATAATTTTAATTGACCGAGTTGAAATTTTAACGCCGAAAATATAACAATAATATGTATTCAAAAAATAAAGTAGGGAGAAAGGAAATGAAATCGCGTGACATTCGTCGATTTCACATCAAACTATCGCTTAATACATTTTGTGTTGACTATTCGGATGAGCTTATAAAAGAATTAAAAAAAATATATATAATATGGAGGGAGATTTTAGTTTGTAGAGAGTGAAAGTAGAGGGGGGGGGGGGGGGAAGGTCGTTTATTTTCTACAGGATTTTCTCTCAATTTGATGCGACTTAATCTTCATTATTTACGGCGAAGAAACGCGCGTGAGCTAGGATATGTCGAAGCCAAAGCGAGAATGTTATGTAGAGAGCGAAAAAAAAAAAAAAACAGCATCCTAAACGAGAGAGTGAGAAAAGAAAGTGAAAGCAAAAAGAAGAAGAAATAAAGGTAAATTGCGCTGATTTCGACCTGGTAATCACTTTTATAGACGTCAAACAGGTCATTACGAAGGACGAGTGAAGTTCTCGTCTATCTAACTCAGGCTTACATATCATTCAGCTGCAGCAGCAGCAGCAACAACGTTGTTTATAAGGTTACCTGAAGGTGACGTTGGCGGACAATGACGTCAACACTCTACTGCTATCGATAAATCGCACATTCAATTCTTCTCGTCGAAAAAAAAAATAATAATAATTCGTCAAATTTTTCTTACTATACTGTTTACTGCACTAACAATTTTTTTTTTTTTTTTTTGACTCAAAGAGGAGGAGAAAAAGTTATTTTGTTCATAGTTTTTAAAGAGGATTTGCACAAATTTGTGAGATTAAAATCTTCAAACATTTGTCACACGAACAAGTAACTCTTAAAACTTTAATAGAAAGTCGGCATGTAATGTAACTGTTAACTTTTTCTCGATAAGAAACGAAAAAGTTAAAATGTATATATATAAAAAAAAAATAATAATAAGAAAACAAAAAAATATTCGAGGCAGAAGTTGATTTTTTTTTTTACTTTTAATAGTATAAAAGGTTATCGAAAACGAAAACAAACTGTTAAATTCAAGAATTATTGTTTTGAGATTATTTCATTCATGTTTTATTATAAAAAAAATATATACATTACATGTACTTGTAAATGTGCACTCGGGGTTATATTTTAATACGAGTTAATTTATGTGACCCGTGTGTGAATGTGTGTATTTCGGCTGGTGAGTGCATAGGTTTTACGTAAATGCTGTAAATTTTAGTTAAAGATGACAATTTTTTTTTCTTCCTTCGTAAGTTTATCTTTTTCACGCTTAAATTTGTGGAAATTTTTATTAAGGAACCGGAGATAAGCTGGTAAGCGTATAAAATTTAGCAAATTTTATATCCGGATTACATGTACTTGAAATTAAGAGTAAAAAAATAATTTATTTATTTTCTTAAAAGTAAAATACTGTATTTCAAGTAAACCTTCCATTTACGCGAGATCCACAGTAGGGTGTACAATGTCCTGTACGCGAATTTTCATTTTCGCCCGGTATCGAAACCTCCGTTGGGAGTCACAATCAGTGTTTCTCCGAACGGGAATGATCTTCGTTTATACGCTAATAAAATTTTAATTTTCTGGCTGGACTATTTTTTTTTTTTGACTAGAATTCTATTACCAGAAATTTTAATTAAGCTTAACGATTTTGAACTACAGTACCGTACCTCAAAAGCACTCAAATTTTGGCTCACAAAATGAGTGCGTAGCATCAGTCTGGAAATAGAGGCCTCAGTAGAGATGGTCGGATTTGGGAGAAATCGAGATTGTCACGAAACGTGAATGACATTCAGTAACATGAGGTATCATCGTGTGAACAATTAAATTTAATGTGATTTTTTTTTTTCTCTCGGGCATGGCTCACAATTTACGCTAGTTTTTGAGTACGCGCTGATATTAGTTTTTCGAAGCCTTCTAAAAATATAGATTTTGTACAGTACACTGTACAAAAAATATGAATCAAAGTTTGTTTCTCAATTCATAAAATAAGTTTGGTGGTACAGTATAATATAAAAAAAAGAAAAGGGGTTTTGTTTTTAGCGAATTAAATGGGGGGAGAGTTCGTGCTCGCCATTTTTCATCGTTGCGCTCGAATAAGCATACAGTACCCCCACATCAACACAACACTAGTTGTTAAAGAGTTTCGTCTAGATTTTTATTTTTCTACCGAGTGATACAACTCTCTCCGGGCTTGCACATACACTCACAATCAACCATACTCTCCACGTACGCACATCTCTACTGTACGTTTAGCTTTTTCTTTTTTTTTTCTGCGTTGGTTATAAACACGCCGATTGTAAAGAGTTTTGTTCGATGAACCCATTTTGACTTCCAACTTTTTTTTTTTTTTTTTTGGCGTTTTTCTCTCACTCACTCCACTTCTTTTAACGGTTGTAAAACTGTGAAGTTAGAATAGACTGTTGTGCGCTGATGTGAAAATGCAACGGTTTCTCTGCTCCCAACGCCAGCGTCACCACGTCATAAATATAAGCGAAACCGATGCATGAAATAGCGGCGATGATCATTAATTAATTCAACCGTGTTCCTGCCTTAGTTTTTGAAAAGTTTTTGGACGGTGCCGATGGCCTAGGACGACATTCTCAACGAATATCGCGGCACTACCGTACGATGCGCTATTTTTTTTTTCTTTTTGTATAGCATACGCGGGCCATTGAATTTTATTGTTTACTAGTAAATTAAACTAAGATTGAACTTTCTAACGAGCATTATCATTAATTTACGTCGACGTAATTATCTGAAACTAGCATGGTGGTGCGATTTGAAAATCTACACGTAATTTATTTAACCATAAGAAATTAACTTTTTCTTTCGAAAATATTTTATCTTTTCGTAGCTTATTAGACATTTTTATAATGCAGGCTAAATAAAATGTTTCAAGCGATTTGCTTGATTAGTTTTAGCGTTTATATGTAAATTTTATGAGTTTAACGAAAAACATGTTAATAGGATAATTTGGGGAAATTAATTATTAATAATAATTAGCTTAGTTTTGAGACAAAACTTTAGATTTTATTCCCAAGTTATACAGTTTAATAATTTTTTTTAATTGTGCTTGATTATTATTATTATTATAGACAGACAATAAAACTCCAATTAATTCGGTGACTAATAATTTTTATTATTTTGGGAACTTTCCAGACAAAAACAATAATTAACATAATAATAATTCATTTCAAGTAATTTCGATTACACATTTTTTATAATGCGATTTTTCATTAAATGACATTTAATGACCAAATTAATACACTTCGGATAATTAAATTTTACTTCTATAAAAAATACTTCAGCAAACAAGTCAGAATATATTGTACTAAGGTATTGTAAAATAACTCAAATGTCAACTTCTTAAAGGAAAATATTTGCTTTTCTAAAATTTATATTTCCTTGAAATTGTATGACATTTTTAAGGAAAGTTGTGTTTTTGTGTGTGTCCTTGATATTCACGTACAATTTTTTTTTTTTATTGGGTAATTATATTTCGCGGAGACGTTATTTAAAATATGCTTGCGTGATCTAGTTGCATGGACGAGTCCATGGAATGCTAGTTATTCCAATACGGCAGCGTGCGTGCGCACGTTGTGTTGGGTAGACCAGGCTCAGCAAGGCGGGTGAAATGCTGGGGCTTGTGTTGACAAAGATTGCATCGAAAAACGCTTATCTCCCGCGGTCATTGTTCGTTTTTAAGTCTACGAATTCCGAGTGATGCCGAACGCCGTATCTACTGCACCAGCATTATTTATATTTGCGACTCTGAATTGATTTTGCTTTTTTTTTTTTTGTTTGTTTGTTTGCCCAGTGCGAACGAACCTCGCGCTAGCACTTTTTATGTAGGATAAGAGCACACAGGCTGATTCGCGTGTCTTCGACAACATTTTGTCCCATTATTTGGCTTAATGTACGCGTATTAAGCAAACCTTGTTTATTCCGTCTTATAATCATTAATTTTTTTCTCTCTTTCTTTCCTTTTACCATTTTTGGACCCTTTTTCATTCGGCTCGGATTACGAATGCCATTAATAATTTGATTACAAAGTCTTTTAAAGTTAATTCGGAAGGAAACGTCGACTTGAGTTTTGTGATTTATTAATTTGAAAAGTTTAATGATACAGTAATTTTAATTTCGTCGCAAGCTAACGCTATTATTTACAGAGTACATTTGAAATAGGTCATTCTCGTTGAATTTCGTGCCAAATAATAAACGTAAATACCGGTAGAATTTCGTTATTAAAAAAATTTGGGATTTTTTTTTTAGCTTTAGTTTATGACGATTGATAATTTTCTAAGCACCGGATTTCTAAATATAGATTACAGTTTTGGACGCAACGAATTTTTTTTTTTTAAAAAATAAACGACATTATGGAACAAGATTAAAAACTTAAACTAAATGAAGAGATGCAAATTAAATTGTCGAAATATTAAATTATTGAACTGGAAACATCGCGGTGGAAAATTATTATGGTTTTTCCATAATTTTGTTGACATTTGCACGATGACGTACAATATTGTCAAAAGGTTTTTGACACATTAAAGCAAATTAAATTTTTTAAGTGTTTTTTTTTTGGGGGGGGGGGGGACTGCTTAATGATTAGATTGTGTGCATACATCACGCGCTTAGTGTGAAAATGTGTTTAATATTACAACGTGTACTACGCGTAATTATTTTAAGTTGCGCTTATGTAATTTTCTTCGCTCCACACTTATTGTCGTTGAGATCGTTTGTAGTTCATTCCACTTTTTAACCACCAAAAAGTGAAGAAGGGCTTGGCAAATGAAACTTAATCGTTGATCTAGCAGCTAGCATTAAACTGATGACAGCTGTCGGGATTTGTGACGAAACATTTAACTTTATTTTCAGAGTTTATCATCATTGTTACGGTACAATAGGCTTCGCTTTTTGAATAGAGAGTGTCGGAACACTTAATTTATTGCCGTTGCTTTTAATTTGATGTTGTTTATGAACGTTATGTTGTTGTTCGTATTTTCCCCCAATTTAAATACGGTACGACTGCTACACTATATCGAATTTTGAACTATAAAACTGGAATGCTGTCTATAAAAGGCCAGTCGCAAGTGCGGATTCGACTCCTACTGAGTAAGCGAATTTCCGTTTGCCCGCAAAATTGAGAGTGTGAACCCGGCGAATCACTTATTTTGACGTCATTCAACATTTTTAATGCTTGAATTTACACACCAACACAAAGGCTCAGCTTTATTTTATATTTTATAGAAGAGAGAAAAAATGTGATTTAAATTTTAAATTTAGTAAAACCTCGCTGGGACAAATTTTTAACTGGAAATTAGTTTGAGAAAATGAATAATTACGGAATTAAATTCTGGAGTTTCGTTTTCATAAGAGTTCTACCGATCACATTTTCCCACAAAAACTTACCTTTCGGAGAATTTCTACACAAGTTTTGCTGCGATACATTTACATCTAAAAAAAAATCTTAAAATAATATTTAAAATTCTTGAAAAACCACAAAATTGTGGAATGTACTGTAACTCAAGGATGGCACTCCTTTGGTAACTGTAAATAAAAATAGCTTCTAATTTGTATAGGGATGATATATGGCCGAAATTGCGTTGACCTTTGAATAGTGACTCGTTTTAGCTGATTGATGGCGCATTATTGTTTAGTACATATTTTGCGCTTTGGAGAGAGAGAGAGAGAGCCCATTTTCTCCCATTCGAGTCTTAGTCAACAGCAACAGTGGAGTAGAGTGACATTAATTTTGAAAAGGAATCTACTCCAAAATGACTTGAAAAGGAAAGGGGTGTCAGTAGGCGGCGAGTCGGAGGAAGATAATAGGAGACGAAGAAGAAAAAAAAAAAAAGGGTCAGTGGACCTGGCAGGTAGAAACATCATTTCGTAAACATGAGCAGCAGACGCTCCACATCACGTGTTGTTGTTCCATCGACCAACTTCGTAGCAGCGGCGTTTATATTTTAATAATAAATCATCCGAGAGAGAGGATGAAAGAAAGAAAAATAATAACATATAAATCATTAATAATAATAATATAAAAAAAAAATTGATGTTTTCATTTTCATCTAGAGTTGCGGAAGCGATCGACGTTTTCACTTTCACCCTCTATCTCGTTCACACACACAAAATAATAACGATAAAAAAAAATAAATAACAAAACAAAGTGAATGTAAATAAAATCGAAATTGAATTTAAAATGTCGTCTCCTAGCATCTGTATTGTGTCTTCGCTGTTTACACTTAATGTATTCAAGTTTTAAAACGTAGTAATCGTACTCAAAAAAAAAAAAAAAAAAGAAGAAGAAGGAAAAAAAAAAAAAGATAGTTGGATAGATCGGAATTTCGGGACTTCCTTTAATCGAGTCTCGTACTCGGGCGCAATATAAATAGAATTTGAGCTGAGGGAGTGAGAAGGAGCTAGGCGTGGCTAAGGAAGAGGTCAGCTCAGGTCATCATACCTGGTTCAACTTTTTTTTACGCATTAAAATATTTTTGGTAAAAAAGAAAAAGGAAAAAAAAAAAAAGAATGATGTTTATTTGCAGGGACGACGAGGTTTGTATGGTCAGTCGGGAGGGGTTTGTGGGAGGAGGAGGAGGAAAAAGAAAGGGATAGAGAAAGATTGAGAGGGGGGATTCGTGTATATGAAATGAAATAGGGATCGGTCGTGGCACGAAAAGGATTGTGGGAATAAAATAACAAATGCCGAAGAAATTTTTATGCTATGTGTGTATCTCTCGACGAGAAGAAGGGGGGGGGGGGGGAGGCTTCAATGTTTAGCGAAGGAGAAGGACTGCAAAATGAAAGAGGGAGAGAGAGATTGAGAGTGAGTGAAAGGAGTACGTTGAACTTTTCTTAGAAAATGGAGGAGTAGGTGTGAGGAGGGGGTTAAGGTTAGGGTTAAGGCAAGAGGGAGATTTGAGATGAAGGGAAAAGAGGAAAAATGAACCCAGGGAGAGCGAAAGGATTCTTGATAAACAGCGAAGCGCCATCTAGCGTCACTAACTCAGGGCAGATAAAATAATAATAATAATAAAAAAAAAAATAACAACAAACGATTACTTTTTGCTCAAGATGGAGCGAAGCCTGTTCCTCGATCTACGCGATCCTAATGGATGGCGGCGAAAAAAAAAAAGAGGAAGATGAAAAACACATCACAGTGTGTGTGTGTGGGGGGGAGTAAGGGGGGAAGAGGGAGTTTTGGAGGGTGGATGATGAGAGTGGGTGGTAGTAAATGATTTAATGTGCGGTGCTCTTACTCTCCCTTATCTTTCTAATGAATTTCGGAATTCATTCCTGGCGGTAGCACTCGATTTTCACCCGAGTTTTAATAGTCGAGGATTAAGCATTTTATGAGTTAGTTTAATAGGGGGAGTTTTAGTTCCGAAGATATTAAATGAGTGGGGAAATTTCAATCAAGTGTGAATATTTAAGGATTCGCTAATAGGTAATTAATCTCGAACCCCTCTAATGAACTTGAATTTGCTAGGGGAAAATTAGGTCTAGGTTTCAACGAAATCATTAGTCTAATTTAAATATTAGGCTGCATAAGTCAGGGTGTACTGTGAAACCTTTAGGAAATCTAATCGCATGTGCGATAAATCATTTTCAGTTTAATGATTTTCGTGGGGTAAATCACTCCCCAACATTTTTTTTAAAAAAAATAATTTTTTAATAATGTTATTAATTAAATTTTCTATGAATTTTGAATATTTTTTTTTTGTATCTAACATAAGTTACATCGAATCAATAATTCCTACCCATATTTGAGGTTGTTTATCTCAACTCCTTTGTTATCTATCGTTATTGCTAACTGGTTTTTATTTTCACTTTGGATCCGTTTATTTTATTTTTTTACGCTAGGCAATAAAAACGATAAGAACTTTTACCGATCGATGAGTTTCAGAAATGATCTCAAGAGACATCTGACCTCCGGGTGTTCCTCGGAACCTCTCGAATGGCAATTGAGGTCGGTTCAAGCAACGCCTCGTTTAACTCGGTTCGTGATGCGCTGCTCTGCACGTAAATCAACTACTGTACAGTACTGTACTGCATTATAACAACCCTCTTAAGTTAACTGTACGTTATATAGGTTTTCAATGGCGCGTTGCTCAGCTAAGTTAAAATTATTATTGAGAACAGCAGCAGCATTTTTGAGCGAGATTTAAGGTGACCGACACGGCCGACTTGTGACGAACGGTTTAATAATGCGTGGGTGGCGTCATCATTCAGGTTTGGGAATATTTTGATGAGAGGAAATGTGTGGGAGAGATGACGGAGAATGTGGAGCTGCTTTGTAAGGCAATATTGTACAGTTAATTTGAGTGAAACTCACGAGTGTTTACAATTGATTTATCGCTGGGTAAGAGTTAAGGAGGAGTCACACACGACATGGGCGGAAATGAGGCGAATTTAATTAATGGTCACTCGAGACTAATTTCATTGAGGGTTTTACGAGTCCAATTACCGCGAAAGGTATTCTACCTAAGGTATTTACAAATACAGTGCAATGTACATGTGCATACAAATTGCGTAAAAGCTGATTGTTTTTCTCTTGATTTATGTAAATCAGCGACGTCCAACGCAAACCATTCCGCGAGCAATTAAAGTTTTCCGCGGACCGCAAAACAATAAATTAAATTTAGAGGGTCTGTTAGAAGAAATATCCAAGCTACAGTACAAGTAATATGTAGGGCATAATATATTTAAAATTTTAAAAAAAATTGTCTGCATTTGTGAATCATTGTGATTGAAATGTACAGTATATACATTGTACTGTATTTTGTATTTACTTATAAATTAATAATTATTAGTAATTGCGCAGTATAATAGAAATTTCGCAGAAAGGATACAGTACTACAAAAAAAAAATCCCTTGATTAAAACAAGTACGTTTTGAAATCGGAAAAAGTTAGTTGGGAAAGTTTTTATGTATGGTCAGTGCAAACCAGTGGAAACGGAAATAAGTCGGAAGAATTGCGAAGAATATATAAATAGGAATAAAAACGAGTTTTCGATTTTCGAAATACATGTACATGTACAGTAATTTTAGAAGGAATACCGGTAGTGAATCTTACGGAAAGCAAAATTACGCGCATCGAGTTTCAGCGAAAATAGAAAAATCGAGCTTGAAAATCAACAATAATATTTTATTATTCTCGTAAGTAAAAATTTTGTTTGAACGTAATCGAATCTCATTAATTTTATTAACCTTCGAGTTTTATTTGCCATGAACAGGTTTCAATCGAAATGTGTGAACGAGTGACAAAAATCATCTCGAGTTGAGGGTAGAGATAAATCTTAAAAGTTTGTAACATGGCTCATAAGAATTCGAATTATGGTTATTTAACTTTGTTATTCGATCATATTTTTTTTAAATTAAATAACTAACACATGAAACAGTTTTAAAATTATTTCTCCCGCAAAAAGAATTCTTATAACGTACGTGTAAAAAATGACAATACTGTATTAATTTGGCACTTTATATTGAAAAATGCAAGAACTATGTACTTACCAAATTAATAGAAATTGTCATAAATTCTACTAAAACTGTTGACGTTCCGATGTGCAGTACCGTTCAAAATTATTATTATTTATTATTATTATTATTATTATGTTTATTCATTGTATCACATCCTGGTTCCAATAAGACATCTCTCAGATAGTAAAC
>JAQGAZ010002424.1:0-17937 GCA_034692225.1 Polydesmus complanatus
GGGTCTATGACGATACCTCCTATGGCGCTACCAATGATAAACAACGAAACTTAATATTTTTTGATGCAACGATATGCATAATATTTTCACGTCGAGTGATAAAAGTTTTACATAAACAGATTATTTCAACTCCCACATAAATAATTGATATATGAAATTAATATGCTACACAATATTTATTACAAGTGCAACGCTATTAAAAAAAATCAAATCATTTAAAGTTTTATTTAGACAAAAATCTTAATTGAAAAAAAACAAACAATTACAAGCCAGATAACAAAAGTTTTCACTCAATACATAAGAGATTGACTTTGAACTAGCCTAACCATTGTATCTCCAGGCATGCGATAGGGTACCATTCCTCCAAATGTGATTAATGAGTGTGCTTGCTTTTGCAAATACTCCAGATACTAAAATTAAGAAATTGGTTTCTAGTTTTCTTTGGTATCTATTTAATTAAAGCAATTTATTACCCTTTCCTTTTCTCCATAACTATTTCCAATCGGCGAGGTCATCGTTGACTTACTGGTATCCCTTTAAAATTAAACCAAATTTACAATGATTTTATTAAATAATTTTTAAAATTTTTATAATATATTACTTCGATATTTTAAAAAGGTTGTGTAAACAGGCTATTGTTGCCAATAAAATATCTGGAATACATCGACGAATATCGTCAGATAAGTCCCGAAAGGATGAAACGCAATAAACTATTTCCTCTGGTTGCAATGGGACAAGTTTTAACTTTTTCATAATCTGTATTACAAAATACACACGGGTAAATAGATAAACGTAAAAAAAAATCGAAAATATTTAATACGTCTAAACCATCTTGATATTTGTTGGCATGGTATGTGTCAAAGAATGTCATTACATCTAACAACAGATAGAATGTTCCGCTGGCAGTACTGCTTCCACCGTGGCCTTGTGATTTATAACTAAAAATAAAATTCATAATTTATTATAATTTTACATTAATATATTAAGTTCTATAATTATAGAAAAAAATTAACCGTTCGGCTATCGAAGTAGCCATTTTTTGAATTCGATCTCGATGAGAAAGTGGAATATTTGGCTGAGAAGCATCTCTGCTAAGCATCAGGACACAAAGATCTAATACTTTATCGTGTTTCTGTGTTAAATAAATATATTAAAAAATGTAATTAGCCTACTGTTCAACCACAACAAAGCTTAATCAACCTGTGCTAAATCATAAAGTCGAATGGCATCTTCAATTAAACCTTTTTCTTCGCAACAACTAGCAACCGCTTCTACCACACATAATGCATCTCCTTCAAATTGATCAATTAGTCCAGGTGTTCGACAGCCATCAGGTTGAAGGTAACCCAACAACATATTAAACTATAATGAAAAATTATAATAAAGTTCATAAAATTTATTATACAATTGCTGTGTAGGCCTACCTCTTTGGTTTCCAACACTAGTGTACTAATGCAGCTCATAAACAAATTTTCATTTCTGACACCTTTCAAATTACTGTAAAAGATGAAGAGATTTAAAAATTGTTATTAAATATTGAATTCCAATTCACGCTTTATATTTACCGTAAAAAGTAAAAATATTGCAACGCTTCTCTAGGATCTGTAGCTTCAAATTTTCGAGTGTAAAGTGTAATAAGTCGAATGAAATTTAGTCTTCTCATAGGCGACACATCAGCGGGATCTTTTGTAACTATGTTTAAAAAATTAAATTTTTAAAAACTTCTACAACCGAAAATTATTAATAAATTAGTACTTAATTGAGCGTGGATTGAATGTGGCAAAGCCAAAAGCTTAGCTTCATAGAAAACTAGTGCAATATGCACTGCATGACATCGAAGACGATCGATTCGTGAGAGAAATTCAATTGCAGCTTCAAACTGCGCTGTGAGAATTAAAATTTGAAGATATAAAAAAGGCTGTTGATAACCTCGGAAAAAGCTTTCTCCTATAAAAATTAGTTTCATGATTAATAAAAAAATACCGGCATTAAATTAAAATTATATTTACCAAATTCTTCTAACAACATCGTTTGAAACTGCAAAAATGTTAAATAATCTGTCTGTATGTTGCTATCATTTCCAGATGGCGGATTGCGAATTTGTGACAACTTTAACCACAAATAATCGTCGATTTTATTAGCAACTTCTGAGTGGTCCTCTTTAATATCACAACTGCCAATTACGCAATAAACTGCTCTAAAGTGCATAAACCATTACAAAGCTGGACTATAAAATTAAAATTTACTTAATTACTTTTTAAATGGGTCTGTACATGCTTGACCTGTTCTTTTGTATAAAATACGAAACAAGTTTTCGCTGCGGGGCCTTAAGCAACGACCTCCATCGTAAGCATATTCAGCTAAATACGTCGAAAACTCTTCCAGTGGCGGCCTACAATTAGTTTTATTAATGTTTTTAGTCAAGGGAAATATTTTTAATATATATGTACATATTTTTCAGCTGTTTCGAAAAATATTTCAAAGATATAATTTACCCTGCAGATTTAGCAACGTTTAGTGCTGAGGCCAGATCCCCGCTTCGTAAACAGTAATAAATCATAGCCCAAACAGGCTGTCCTTCAATTTTTCCATCTTCCAAACCAACTACTTGAGATGAAAACTTTACATTTAAAAAACTGCGCACTAAATTTATGATTCCTGGAACGCCTCCTAAAGATGCTTGTTTTAGATTTCCAAATACAGTTGCCCTCATATACTTAATATAACTAAAAAAAATCACAAAATAATAAATAATGGCAATAAATAAACTTCCAAAATGACTAACGATTCTTCGAGATAACTTCGAGCTTGAGTCACAAATGCATTTTGAAGAGTCAAAGAAACACGAGCGGCAAGCAAATCTTCTCCAACTTTCACAGGAGCATTTGTCATACATTTCACCATTGCCCACATATCAATGACATTCTTAATTAGAGATGTAAATTTTGTTGATTAATGTAATTCTTTTTTAAAATAAAATTTAAATTACCTTGTCGTCTAAAGTTGATGCAACAGTAATAAATTTGTCAACCAAGGAAGGTTTTATTCCACCTTGAATTACTTGTTTATTATAAATAGTAACCTATAAAGTAATAATTATAAAAATACTTTACATAATTATTTAGTTTTAATATCAAAAGTACTTGTTTGGCGTAAGCAACTTCTATATTATCCATAGCACTGCGAATTCTGACATTTGAAGGCTCGTTAACATTAGTCTAATTTTAAAATGTATAAATTATTACTGTACATGTATTGTAAATCATTAGATCAGATTGGCGTTAGACCTATAAACATACCCCTAAATTAAGTTTAATTTCCGCCATATCATGAGAACTTCCAATAAAAGAATTTAAAACTTTCTGCTTCTGTTGTTCCCACTCCTTTTCCACATTATCCCAGTAAATTTTACTCTCTAGATTATATGCCTATAACAAATATGTAACAAAATTAATATAATTTTTTTAGATAAAAGAAAAACAAATTATTTCAAGCATTGAAACTCACCGTCGTTCGCGACTCTTCAATCAAAGAAAGAATAATGTTTTCTCTCTCATTTCGCAAAAACCCCTGTAAATTATTACTAATTAACATTAATGTGCAATGAGATAATTTAATAAGAAATAATCACACCTCAACATTTGTTTCAACAAGAGGTTCCAACGGATCAAGAGCTTTCGTTGCGCTTAATGCTTCTAACTTGGATGTTATTTTTGGCAAAGTTAAACCTTTAGATCCTAGCAAAACGGACCTAATAATAAAATAATATACCGACTATTTATCATAACAAATAAAATAACAATGACGGAAACGACTTACGCCTTCACGTCGCTTGATTCGATTCCAAGACCTCCAGCGTGAGACGACTTGGTCCACAATTGCCGCCCGGCTTCACATAATTGTTTCAAATTGCGTTCAACTCTCGGCAACTCACCGCTGCCATCTAATATTGCAGTCAATTGTTCTGCCTGCTCCAGCAAATCTCCAAAGCCAGATTCTTCCATATTCATCATAATAAATTTGTAAGTTCAAATATTTTGCCAAACGAAGAATGCGCGTTTACTTCACGCCACTTTCGCTCCTCTAGCGCATGCGCAATGCGTTTTTTAGTTAAACTGTTAAAAAAAAAATGATTAAAAATAAATTTTAATTTCTTTTACTTATTAAAATATTTTGATAAATTAATTCATATTACGTTATTGGGAGAAAAAACTATTATAAATTTTATTTAAGTAAAATACGAGCACGGGACAAATAAAAAAGGCGAGGTTCATGGCTCGTGGGGTTGCGCGGGGTATATTTATACGAATTTTACTATTGTTATGTACACATCATGGGGTTAATAATTTTAATAAATAATAAAATTTTTAGCTAAATTATTAGTTTAACATTAAAAACCCCAAAAATCATTTCCCCGATATCAGCAGTCTTGACTCTATTTGTAGCAGACGACAGCAACCGATTGGTTAGCACAAATTCGTACTTAATTTATAGTTTTTATAAATTAAAATTGTGTAATATTTTAGGTGTTATAATATTAAAACTAATTCTAATGACTTCAACAGAATTAAGTGCATACCGCGATCAACAGTTTAAGGTAATTTGTGGTCCATTAATGATGTGTAATATTATGCTAACAATAGACATGCCCCATTGTAAACAAACCGGCGCAATGCAAAATTAATTTTTATTTTAGGGTAGCAGGACTGATCAAGAAAAGCTTCTTTCACAGTCGTGCACGCTTTATATTGGGAACTTATCATTTTATACAACTGAGGAACAAATATATGAATTATTTTCAAAATGCGGGGATGTAAAGAAAGTCGTAATGGGTTTGGATAAATTCAAAAAGACTCCCTGTGGATTTTGTTTTGTCGAGTATCCTTTGATATTATGGGTTAACAATTAAACTCATTGATCATAATTAGCTATTTATACTTAATCGGTAAGGTATTATGTTCGCGATGAGGCTGAAAATGCTTTGAGGTATATAAACGGGACCAGATTAGATGATCGAATTATCAGAACTGATTGGGACGCCGGATTTAAAGAAGGGAGACAATTTGGAAGGGGTAAATCTGGTGGACAGGTAAAAACATCTTCTAATGAGCAACGTATATTAAATAAACATTTTGTAATATATATACCACAAATTATATTTAAATTTAGGTTCGAGATGAATATAGAACAGATTACGACGTTTGCAGAGGTGGTTATGGGAAAATAATTCATCAAAAAATAGTAACCACTCCTCCCCCTTTAAACATGTAAACTCCATCAATAATATTCATTACGTATTCATAATTGCGTTATTTTACGCTGTCTTTTACTTTCGTGGTACATGTACAGTTATTTTGTTGAGAGTAGCCTACATTAAAAGAGGAGTTCAATTGAAATTACCATTTCCAATTAAAGAAAGGTTTTCAGTTTTTATTATTTTACAACAATGGGTTAATGACATGTAAAGTTGTATACCGTATTAAATGTTTACGAATTTGTAAAATTAAAGGTCGTTGGCTTAACCAAGGCGCCATCGTTCTTTTTTCTTTCTTCAATTATTTTTTTCATAATACTGTATATAAAAAAAAAAAAGATTAAGCTAAACAATTGACCATTTCTGTCATGTTATAAAACCTTCACTCTGCGGTGTAGAATTAGTGACGCCAAATTAATATAATTTAAAAATAAAAAAGGGAGAAATTAGGTTACAGTTTTAGAGACCTAGCATTCTCATTGGTACTTTCGAAAATAAATAATAAACAAAAAAAAAAAAAGTACCGTGTCTAAAAGGTCCGAAACAATAATCGTGCGGAGGTTACATTTATAGGTTATATGTAAGTTAGAAAACTAGTTCGCAACCGGACATTTCTATTTGCATTTTATTTCCGAAACAAACACCTAGACCCAATGACCTGAGTTGACCTAACTCATTCGGCATTCGTCTGTAAATTGTCACACCCACTGCTTTTTGCTTTAAAAATTAAAAGGTCGTCAAAAAATATTTCAAATCTACGAAAAACGCAGCAAAAGTAGCATCAGCATTTTCATCCAAATTATTTGTTCTAGCGGACTGTTTACTCAATCGATTATTATTTAAAAGCCTAACTCTATTGATAACATTAAAAATGGAAACATGGATTTTACTTTTCGTAACTTTTTGTGTCATGTCTCCAGTTCATTTGGGATTGATTAAAAAAGATACAGGGACAAAAACTGAAACTCAATCAACACACATACCACATATTGAAGATGGATTTAAAGTAAGTTTAATTTCGATCCTAGTAAAAAAAAATCATAATTGTAAATAATATAATCTTTAAATTAAATTGATTTAGACAATTCATAAAATGGATGATCAAGAGTGCATACCACGGCTTTTATGCGAAATGGCCGTATCAGCTAAAAATTCAACATTATCCAAAGAAGAAACATCAATTTTAGCAGTTTTTAGGTAAAAAAAAAAATATTTTTTTTTTATTATTGAAATTCAAGATTTAATGAAATTTTATACAGCAATGGCAATAAAACTGTTGATAAAAATAAGCCAGATAGAAAAACGCCCTTAAACCTCTACAAATATGCCACGGACATTGGAAAATTAGGAGCGGAAGTCGATCGATGCCAAAAGAATTTTAACAAATGTCCTTTAACTGGTGATGATTTAATGTTAGCTTTCAAAACCATAATTGTCAAACATTAACTATATAAATAAAATGTATACTGAATTGTATTTTAATATACAATTCTAATACGAGCACCGAAATGACAAGAAAATGGCAATTGCCTTTTTGTTAAATTTGAAAACCTTCGAAAAAAGCAAAACGTTATTATCGGATTCAGAATGTTTGATGAAAGAAATGAATTTTTTTAACAAAAAAAGAGAGAAAGAGAAAAAATTAAATAACATTTTTTTTTATTCGAAACTTCCTATAAGTTAGGCGACTGTGATTATAAATGTTTTCAATTTTACAATAAATACTATTTTTATTATAAAGAAATGATTAATCCTAATATTATTTAACTGTATCATGTATTTTTCACTATTTCTTTATTTTCATGTTAAAAATACTGAATAATATTAAATAACCCAATTCTTATTGTTTGTAAATTTTTTATTGAAGGTCAAATTCATGCATTACGCAAACAATACTCGTCTTTATCCATTTTCTTTATAAAAAAAAATCAATACCGGAACTAAACTTGTTACTATCACTATCTTAGAGCTCCTGCATAAGCTACTGTAAATAAATAGTATACATTTGCAATAATTATTACTACAAATACAATTTCCCAATTACAGTACCGTATTCCCATTAAATTAAGCCACCCATTTTACTGCATCCTGAATGACTAAATACACTCATTTAAATCAACTACAGGTACTTGCATTTTAGAAATAACGGAAATGTAGGCAATAAAAAAACAAGCTTTTAAACAAAAACCTGATTTAATCAACAGAAACGGGATTTCCTTCGCGATTCCCGTTAATGACGTGATCAAAATAGACTTAAAACAAAATTTTTAAGTTCTCAGAAAAAAACACTAGCGCTCATGCGTTTTTTACTTTAATCGTCATTTGTGACGTAACCAAGACTTTACGGATACATTGTATTAATTATAAGTGGAGAGGTTAAATAACCTGCAAAGCATTGCAAACCAATAATTAATGAATTGACACTCGTCAATTCAACAGTTAAGTATAGTTGTGAATTCATGCGTGACCAACAAAATAAGGACCATAATTTCGTTCTCGTCATTGCTGCTCAACCGGTAAATATACTACCATTTATTGTTAAATAAAAAAAAATTAAATTAAAAGCCTAAAATTCCAATAATATAAATTATAGCATTTTTATTAATCGCAATTGCTTTTTTTGAAAATTAAATTGAATAGTATAATACAGAACAATATTACTAATAAATAAACTTACTTTGCAGTTGACTCTAAAGAAAATGATGAAATTGCTGCTGCCTTTCCTTTTGGGCGTTTTCTTACACTCCGAAGTAATTTCGTCTTCGCCGTTGAGTTCTAGCAGCAATTGCATATTCCGAAAACTCGATTCTACCGAAAGAATGGAATCCGCCTCCACGAATGCCATTTTAGCCCTGGAGGGCTTTTCCAATTTTGCAGTCGATCTTTTTAAAGATGTAGTTGATGATGAATATGAAGATCCCGATGAAAATATTTTTCTATCCCCACTTAGCGTGTGGTCCGCTTTAACCGCTACGTACTTAGGCGCAAATAATGAAACCGCAAATCAACTTTCCCGTGCGTTAAATCTAGATAAAATGAACCGGGAACAAATTTCTGAAGCCTACCGACTACTTAAAATTTGGTATTATTTGCGAACAGAAGGTCAATCTCAAGCTAAATTCGTTTTCCGAATGGCCAACAAATTGTTTTTTCAAAACGGCGAGCCAGTGAGAGATTGCATCCGACAATTATTAGACTCGGAAATAATGATGGTGGACTTTGCCTCACAACCGGAAGAAGCGAGAACTGAAATTAACGATTGGGTCAAAAAGCAAACTAATGAAAAAATCGTCGAAATAGTTCCCCCAGGGTATATAGACAGAGCTACTCGAATGGTCCTCGTAAACGCAGCCTATTTTAAAGGAACCTGGGAAAAACAGTTTTCGAAGTTTATGACTGAAGATCGACCATTTTACGTACAGCCAAACCGTCCGATAAGAATTCCGATGATGCATCAATCAGACATTTTTAACATGGCTAAAAATCAAGACCTCAACTGTTCGATTGTCGAACTTCCTTATACCGGAAACGAAATAAGCATGTTCGTACTCCTTCCGTCCGCTGGTTTCAATTCCGCTGAAAAGCTTATACACGACCTCAGCGCTGAAAGAATTAAGAATCTCATTTCTTCATTAAAACCAACATCAATTAGTTTAGCTTTACCACGATTTGATATGGAGCAAGCTTCAGAATTGAGCGAAAGCTTGGGACACATGGGTATTGAAAATATTTTTAACCCAATCACAGCCGATCTTTCTGGTTTCACCGGAAGTGCCGATTTCTTCGTCAGCAAAGTTCATCACAAAGTGTTCGTCAATTGCAACGAAAAAGGTACTGAAGCTGCAGCAGCCACCAGCTTGATTTCTTTGCGAAGTGGTATACTACCCGAAGAGTTCCACGTCAATAGACCATTTGTCTTCATTATTCGCGACAACATTCTCGATGCCATCTTATTTGTCGGCCTAGTCAGAAAACCACACGAATAAATTGCTCATTTACAGATTGTATACCAATTATGACTTATACTGTATTCTAAATCATAATGTGAAAACTAAAGACCAGTTTGAATGTTTGTTACCTTTTGTTTTTAAAAATTATCTCATTTTCACGGTTTTAAAATTTATATTATGCTTTTAACCAAAAAATTGTTATACTGTACTTTTAATGACGTTTAAAGCGTTCGCGTTAATAAGATGCGAAATCTTTAACGCTTTCGCAAAAATTTAAAATAAACATTTATAATAAACATAGCCTTAATTTTCTAGAAATGATACAAAGTCTGTTAATTTAGAAAGTTGTTCATCGCTTCGAGTTCCAGTTGTTGTTACTAAATAAGAAGTTGCTAAAAGAACAAATTAATTCAAGTAAATGTTAAAAAAAAAAATTATTACGGGTAATTATTTCGATTTTTTTACTTGTTTTAGAAGGCAAGACCATTCGCGATTCTGAATTATAATTCCAACCATTTTGGGAAATCACTAAAAGATAATATCAATAAATAACATACGAATAGTACCTATTAAACATTTTTAAACTTGCACTGCAGAGTATCTTGTGAATTGAGTCCAACATAATTAGAAAACTCATCTAATCTTATGGACGAGTAAGCTCTTGCAATTAAATTAATAGCACGATTTCTTGTAACTTCTAAATGTATTCACAACCATTAAAATGCAATATGCCAAATGTAAATAGGAATCTCCGTTGAAATTACTTACCTTTTAAAGCGTTCATTATTTCAGCAACGTTTTCACTCCATTCTTGATTTAGGGCATTATGAATTCCAAAAAAATCTCGTTGCCACATTTTTTGACCAACGTTCCAAACAAGAGTCATTTCAGGAGTAGCCTGCAAATAAATAAATATTACAAAAATTGAGTAAAAATTATACAGTAGCTGTAATCTTTGACATACTAATTTAACCGACTGTGGAGTTCTTTTCCAAAGATATTTAGCATTGCATCTAAAAAGAAAATAATTTTACCGCGAATAGTTTACTTTTATTTTCAGTTGTATTACAAATCATTTTGCAGCAAGTACAACGCCAATAACTTTGAACAATTTAGTCCGTTTACAATTCCACTTGGAGCCTAAATTAAATAAAACATAATTATACAATTAAAATAATACGGAATAATGGAACGCAATAACAAAATCAAAGTAGCAACAACAAGTATACTGTACCAACAAAAGTACAGTAAGCTATTTCAACTTCAACGAAAAAATTACTAACATCTAATTCTTGCTTCTCCAACTTTGCAGATAACAAACTACACTCTTCTATTAAAATATCCATGTTTCTAAACTTTTTAACAATTAATCTTTACTATTATTAATTCATTAACAAAATAATAATTTGGAAAGATAGAAAAGATGGAAAAAGAAGTACAGTAGATGAAAGCAGACGAAATTAGAATAGAGTTGTTGCGTTTTGGCGTTTTGACGCACGGAGAAACTGAGCTTACTGTAGCCCAAGACAGCCCACTCTAAACAATTGTATTTTAATTTAATTTATTTTTACATTATTTTTATTATAATTATTGATTTTGTTTTAATGTACAGTGTACAATATTAAAATTATTTTTATAATTATTATTTCAAAATTTATTTGATGTGAATGGGGTACATTAACGTAAGCTGATCCGTAGGGGAAAATGTGATTGCAAACTCTCCCTACCGTGGTTTGCTGACGTCACAAAACTATTACGTCACAAATTAAATCTACGATCACAGGCCTATTGGTATTCTACTTATTGTATTCTCAGCCGTATAGTCTCATTCGTTTATGTTGGTCAACGTTGTCATTATTGAAACATTATTATTATAGTTTACCTTTACAAAATGGGAGAGTCATCGAATAATGTAAAATCTTGAGTTTGACGTGATTGAGGAAAAAATAATCATGGATTTCAAGTCGGTTTTAAATCTCGCAAAATCCAACTCTAATGGGGTAAGACACTTGGTTTAATATTTTATTAGTAATAGCTTAAATAATATTTTACATCAGCAATTAATTATGATTACTTGAATAGTGTGGTGGTAAAGGTTATGGCAATGTTTCTTCAGGTTTGAAGAAATCTGAAAAACCAGATGTGAAATCATATTTGGAAAAAAAGAAACTGGAGGAGCAGCAGAGAGGTTCAGTATTTATAATAATTATTAAAATATCGGTTTAAACAAAACTTAGACGTTATTATATATAACGTAGCAATTGATGCGGAAAAACGCAGACGCGAGCTTATAGGATTGAGGGCGCAAGCTAAAAACAGCAAAAAAGCTAGAGCCATGTCCAGAAGAACGAAAGATAACAATTTTATGGCCTACTTAGAAGTCACATCAGATCGTTTGGCAGACGTTACCGAAGAAATGTATACTTATAAAGTTAAATTATTTTTTAAAAAATTCATTATTTCCCAATTTGAAATTTTAGCAAGCATAAAGATATTCTGAAGAGAACTGTAGGAAGCGAGAGACCATCTCCACTTTCGAAGTGTCCGCCTAAAACAGTCAATAACGGAACGTCCAGGGAACCCGCACCTCCAAGAACATTGGAGAAAAGATCTGCAGCAGCATTTAATTATAACGACTTATTGAACATCGCGTCTAACAAACAGCATTTACCGACAAATTTACCTAGAATCCCCAAAAAGAAAGTTGTTGATGTCGACATTCAAGGCAGATTAATGACCAATGAAGAGAAAAGAAAATTTATAGAAGAAGAAGCGAGAAAACAGGGACGGCCTTTAGCTTCTGTGAATGTACCTAAAAAAACAACTCGAGGTCCGAAGTATCGCGGTGAAGAGAACAATGTCGTGACTGAATCACTTATTGAAAAGGTTCCACCCATGGTCAAAAAAGATGCTCGAAAGCCAGCAACTCAATCAAAACCCGTGTTGCCTACCCAAAAGCCTATTCCTAATCAACAAAATAAGATAATCTCGCAACAAAAACTCGTACAACAACCTTCAAATCGACCTCTGCGACCTTCTGTTCCAATGGCTAAAAACGGTAAATACAACGATCAAAATAATAGCAAAAGTGTTAATCTAAACAAAGCCCCGGCTGCCCCTCTCGCCAATGCCAATATTAAAAAATCTCATCCTGTTGTAACTAAAAATGGAACTCGTTTACCACCAAATCATGAACAAAAGTTCCCTGCATCTCAAAATCGCAATTCTTCGTCTTTGCCAGAAAATAGAATTAAGAAAAGTGCGCCCAATAGAGTGCCATCAACGACAACAAATGCCAGTACTAAAACTATTTCCACAAGCACGCAACAAAAAATCGTTGGAAAGCAATTACCTGGAAAAATTGTAAAGAATAATTCTTCCGCTCTTCCAAATTCTTCGAGATCGACGCAACCCATTTCTAGACAACCGCCTCCTCCTCCTAGTGGGCTTAGAACTAAAACAGAACCTAACAAAGTTATTTCCAAACAACCGGTACCGCAAAAATCATCTGTTCCGCCCAATCCATATTTGCAAAAGCCTTCGCTCCCGAACGCTCCCCGGCAGTCTTTCCCACCTCGTGGTCCACCTCCAAGGGGACCACCACCTCGCGACATGACGTCGTATAGACCACCTCCCCGAGGATCGTCTTCTTATAGACCGCCATATCATCCATCGAATAGTAAGAGTTATAGAATTTTTGAAACCGTGTAAAGGTTATTAAAATTCTAAATTTTTTTAGGGCCGCCAATGAAACGCAGAATTGAAAGTGAAGATGAATATGACGAAGATATGGCAGATTTTATTGATGATGGACCCGCTGAAACCGATATCGATTATTCAACACACATTAAAGAAATTTTTGGTTATGATCGCTCGAGGTATGAACGATCAGATTTCTATGCATTTCCATTAATTTCACATAACTATTTTAATATCATTTAGATACCTTAACGAGAGAGAGGATGACATTGTCGAGAGCAGCTTCGCTCAGCAAATGAAAGAGGAAGCGTTTAGGTTAGATTTTTTAAATAATTTTTTTTAGAACATTACACATTCTTTAATCTATTATTTCAGTTCTCGATACGGCATGCTTGAAGATTTGGAAGATATACAAAGGGAACAAAATGAACTTGAACAATCTAGGAAAAAGAAAAAGAGATTAAAGAAATAGTCAGTTTTGTAGATGAATCTCAAATGTATTCATTTATAATTGCTTATTAAGAAACTGTTGTCTTCAAACGTGGACTATTATTGTTAATTTTATATATTTCTTACTATAAATATTATTTTTAAAAGTTATTGGAAGCCGAAAGGATTCGAGCTTATTGTCAATTATGCAAAAGTAAATTATATCGTGAAAATGTAATATAAACAAAAACAAATATAGAATCCGTTTATTCGGAATGGAAAATACATAAGCTGTGATTCTAATACTGATAAAGAAGTTTAAATCAAGCAGAGTAATTTTCGAAAGTTATTATTTCTCACCAAGCATGCATCTTATACATTAAATCTAAATAATTACTAAAATAGCATGCCGATAAAATTAAAGTTATATTATACTTTGATCAGAAGTTTACAATGGAAAAATTCGAATTAGTATCATCATACTGGGAATATAACCGTAAATTTTTTTAAACAAATACTAATAGGTATTATCCAATAAAATTGATGCCGATAGCCCAATGATGGTAATAAGAGTGCTGATGTTTAAACACAAAATTATCAAAAAAAAATTTTTTTTATATGTATGCTAAAAATATATTTCTTTAAAATAAATTTCTTTTCAAAAAATACAGTACAAACAAATTAAGTGTTAGTAATTTAAGTAAATAAAACCACACTACTGTTCGATATCACATAATAATAATTATTATGTAAATACATCAAGTCATGCAAGAACGAACACAACGAATATTTGATTACAATAGAATTATTTTAAAAATTGCACGATTATCTTTCACAGCTCAGAATTAATCTCGAAAAACGAGACACTAGTGGATGAAAAATCTCACATTTTTCGTCATCCATAATTTTGCAATTATTAGAGGTTTACACCACCATTAAAAATAAAAAGAAGTTGCTACAAGCAACAAGTAAAAACTATTCATTGCACCACAGCAACACAATGAATTCAAAAAAAATTATAATCTGTCACCGTTCAAAGTCCGCAAGTTAGTTTGAAGATTACTGTACTGTATCAATTTAACTTTGACGTAAGATTATAATTCAAATTGTAAATGATGCGCTACTCACTATCAACTGACTTTTTTTTCATACTATCTGATGCTAATATCCGAGCTTTGCCTTTAAAATAAGAATCGAATCGAGCTAGGGAATAATCCTAAAAAATAAAATTTTTAACTAACACAAAATTTTAAATTTAATTATTGTAAACTTACCCAATATCCAAATTGGATTTCATTATTAGTTCCATTTACAATAGCCCAAAGACCCCAGAAAAAATCAGATACCAACGCAAAGTGATTTGCTTCTTTGAGAATTTTTTCCTCTGTCTTCATGATTGAGTTCTGACCTGTTTTCCCGCAATTATTATCAGAAGAATAATATCGCAGATAAGATCGAATATAATTAAGCTTAAAAAATAAATACAAATTAATATTTTAACAAGTTAAGCAAACTTAAGTTACATACTTGCTGCTCTCGATTTGGAAAGTTATTCATGTTAACATAAAAATAAGGAGGATCAGGGTTTGTGTAATCGTAACACCACTCACAAAAATGATTTCCAAAGTCAAACCCCCTAAACATAGTACGATTCAGGACAAAGATTTTCATTATCAATGAGTAAAACGTTTTACGAATACCTGTAATTATAGCTACAATATTCATAATCAATAAATAGCAGCCAATCGTCCGAAAGGGGAGTATTGTTATGAACCAATATGTTCCCTAAAAAATTAAAATGTAAATTATCTCCGATAAAATAATAAATTCCGTTAAATAAACATACCCTCTTGTAAATCATTATGACTAAAAACAACCGGAGAATTAATTTTCGGGATAGTATTCCTATTACAAATCAAATTGAGTGTTTGGACTCACAGCTGCAAATATTTTCATCGACTCACATGATCCAATCATATTCCTTTTCCAAAGAATAACTTAAAAGTTTACGCGCCTTATCTTGGTCCTCAGGTTTGGCAGAGCCAACGTTCACTTTTTTCCTGATTTGTTGCAGCCATCTGGACATAGTATCAGCTAGCCATGTTGGTTCCTTATTTATTGGTACCTGCAAACTGTGAATCTTCGCTAATTTTCCCGCAATTGATCCAGAAATTACAGAATCTGCTAATTCCGAGGTCAGCAAAGGTCGAGCCTACATTTTGAGATGTCACTCATTATTTAAGATTTTACCGTAAAAAAATTATAAAAATTACTGGAATGTATTCTTCTATTCGTCCTTCTGGAAAGACACCGTATAATTTAGGACCTAAGCATCTTTCTGACAGCAGCGTAAAGATAACACTTTGCGTGATAAGCATCTCCACGCCATCGCTATCATGCATTTGGCCATAAATCCTTAGGAGAACTTCAGAGGGCTCGTCGGCCAAAGGTGGAGATGAATTAGGTAAGGCGCAATAATATAGAAAGTTGCTCAATCCCCCACTGAAAATAAATCGATTCAAATATTAATTTTCATTTCTCGAGTTACACAAAATTGTTTTTCTATCTAAAGTTAATTTAATTTGGCAAAATATTAAAGTAGGACGCAATAATTACCTTATCTATTTGTTTGAACTATCATAATACTGTAAATAACTAAAAATCTATTGGCAGTTAGCCTTAAAGATGTAATTAAGATCAAGCAATTAAATACAAATTTTATATCTCCTCGCTTGAAAACTATCACTAACTTTGTTAAGATATTGCTTTAAATTGGCAAAACATTAATCAAAGTTTTATATTGTGTTCAAAGAATATGAAATCACAACAATTGTTTTGTCACATTACCATTAATTATGACATCTGTCAGCTTTACACTTCCGTTGCACAATTTTTTTCATTAACTTTCTCTCATTCAATCGATTGCCTTTTCAACTATTGTACCATATCAGTAAAATGGCAACTATCCAAACTTAGTTAAAAGAAACATTATTGACAACCACTAAAATATCAGTCTTTAATATTATATTATTTTCGTGAATAGACATCAAAACAGTAGCCAAGGTCCAAGGTCTACATTAATAAAAAATGATACAATAAATAATGTCTTGTAAATTTTCGAAACATCGGTCAACTTGATACTGATCGTAAATAAAAGCTGAATAAATCATCTACAAATTAAGAGATGAAAATATTTAAACTCGATCAGCACATACTGTATAATCATAGGTATAATAGCCTAACTCTCCAAAGCATAACTAACCAACGATTTGAAATTGAAAAAAAAAATTCTCCCGCTATCAATTTACTCTAGGTTATAAATATTCAGCTAATTTTAATTTTTTCCGATTATTAGGTATAATAAGCCACTGTAGTAAAAAAAAATTTTAAGATTCAGCAAAACCAGATGTTTTCAAAATGTTGCCAACTAATTTTTTTGTCTCAATTTCTAAACTTGTACTATCATTTCATTAAAAATATAACTTTATTACATAATAATCGCACTCAAATACAATTTCTTTTTTGAAGATTCCAGATAAATGATTATTATCTCAAAATGAATCTCAAACAGAATTTAATACATGTAATTCAATCTCCGGCCGTAATTTAAATCCGGAATAAAATTTTGGCAATAGCCTGTATTTTTCGATTTAAATTAATCTTAATTATCACGTAGGCTTACTATATTAAAAAATATACCAACGTAAAGTCATCATAACGCAAAAAAAAAAAATAGAATATATTTTTATGTCAAAAATGCAAACCAGTATAGCCTACCACGATTAAAAGTTAATCAGAAAATAATATTCGTAGAGCGTAGGGCAACAAATCTCCTTGCATAGCTGCGCTTGCCATAAACATTATTATACATAAACTTTCAATTAAAAAAATCTGGGCTTGAAAGATTTTGTAGTAACTACTCGTACATCATTTTATCGGAATAAACCTATATGTAGGTGCTTAAATTGCTAAAATATTAATGGCTTACATTTCAAATTATTATTGCCATAATTTACTAAAACAATTACTGCTTACGCATTTAAACTAGGAAGTGAATGTTATAATTTAAACGATAACAAACCTAAATCGCTGGACGACTATCTCTTCGCTGCCAACTTTCTTCCAAGCTCCGCTGAGGAATTCTCTGCAAAGCTTCCACGCCTTGTTCTTCATTTGCGGTTCACAAGGTGACATCGCTTCCTGCATCATCATGGAAGAAAAAAACAAACAAGTTCAATATACATCACCTGTACTAAGGAAAGTCTTGTTCAAATGTTAAGGATAAATAGTAAAAAGTTTAGATAATTATTAACTTATTATCGTGACGAAAGACCATCTTGATAACCTCCATCTCCAATGCCACGCCATTAATACCGATGACGACACGTGATTATTGCTGACAGTGCTGCCCCCTCGATTATTATTGGCGAAAATCTTTAAAACGGCGAAAATAACAAATTTCAAGGTCGGCCTCTGGACACTTTTTTTTCTTATAAATGTGGTAAATAATATAATATTTAACTTCAATCCTCGCGTACCTGAAAAAGAAAATTTAAAAGCAATGCACGTCATTCTCTAGAAATCCTTTCCTCAACCTTGATACAT
>JAQGAZ010002425.1:0-17929 GCA_034692225.1 Polydesmus complanatus
GCATAAAAAAAATTTCAGCTTGACGAAAATTTAGCATAATAAAAATTTCAGTTTTACGAAAATTTAAGCATAAAAAAAAATCAGTTTTACGAAAATTTAAGCATAAAAAAAAATTCAGTTTTACGAAAATTTAAGCATAAAAAAAATTTCAGTTTTACGAAAATTTAAGCATAAAAAAAATTTCAGTTTCACGAAAATTTAAACAAAACAAAAATTTCAGTTTTACGAAAATTTAAACAAAATAAAAATTTCAGTAATCCGAAAAAAAAAAAAAATGTCAGTGTAACGAAAACCTTTTTATGGCAAGGAAAACATTAATATTTTTACGAAACTTTAATAACTTTAGTACATTTAGTAGTAAATTTAGAACATGATACCAGTAAAACGAAAAAACTTCGGTATAACGAAAATCTTAGGATTATAAACTAACATTTTTGCAATAACGAGAATTATTGTGGATGAACGCTATTTGCATACGGCTACTTTTACAAGACCTTTTTATATTATGTATTTTTTTTATATCTCCCTTTGTATTATTTTATTCTTCATTTAAAGTTACGACTACGGAAGCGGTGTTTTTTTTTTTTTTTTGTTACAGTCGCGAATTTTTATCGTTGGTATTAAAATCTGTGTGGTTTTGCGAGGCGAACAAGATTTCTACTCGACCCTTTTCCTTAACGTCACTTTGAATTCACGCTTGAAATTTATTTTTAGAGGAAGTTTTGGACCTCCCACCATCATACCACGGCGTAATCGTGCTATACTTTTATATTCCACTTGTACCACCCTGCATCTCCTCTCGGATTATTTATTTAATTCTAAAAACGTGAGCGGGAGGGGAAAGGAGGGAGGGTGGACCGACATTTTTATTTTTTACATTTTCTGTTGCTTCGTTCAACTTGTGTTTTTTGATCTTAATTTGACATTTTCACATGGAGCGCGTTTGTTTATCTGCCAGAACGAGATACCGGATTTTGATAATTATTAAGGCAGAAAGAGATTATTGTTGTACTGTAGGAAGAGATGCATTTTTTTTTTTCGGTTTCTTGTTTCGAAATCAAGGTTGGCAGATTTGAAATTTCCCTATTGTCCGACTGAATTAATTGCGGTTCCACTCGGGAATACCCAAGTCTACTGCAATCACTTGTTCCTACATGTGCTGCGCTATTATTACACTACGCTGTGTTTACGTCTCGGCGACATCCACTTCCAACCAGTAACACAATTATTTATTTATTTTTACTTTTTCGGTTTTGGGAAAAAGAAACTTTTTTTTTTGTTTTAATGGGCCAAAAAAATTTTACCCACTTTTTTCGAATTAAATATTATTTCATTAGCAATTATTATGTAATCAGGGACCTTCAAACAAAGTTGCCTCTGTATTAATCTCTATAGAAAATGGTAGGAACAGATTTTTCATAAGTGTGTTTACCTTTTTTTTTTTTTTTTTTGGCTCACTCTGTATTAATAGCGCCGGGCACTGCAATACACAATTCTTTGAATTTACAAATTTTTTTAAAATTTTAATCGTTAAAAAAAATTATTTTATAATTACTGTATGTTTATTATTGTCACCACAAATGCATTTTGCAGGTGGATTTCGCAGCTGATTTATGTCGTACAGGGCGTTACATTAAGACTGGCAAACTTAGTTTTTAAATTAATTACAAGTTAATTTTAGGAAACTCGAGTTTTTTTTTTTTTAGAAACGGAAACTAAATTTATACATTTTTTTATTTAATATATAATTTTTTTTTTTAAAAAAAAATGTTGAAGATGTTGAAAGTTTTGTATCGAGCGTGTTGGATTAAAGATGACAATTGTATTTGTTCTACCTTAAGGAATAGTCGCGACTGAGGTATTCGTCTTCTTAAGTCTCAGTTCATTTTGAAAATATTTATATATTTTTTTTTTCCGAAATCGATCAGCGGATATTTTTATCCTATTTTTTTTTTTTTTTTATGAAATTTTTTTATTTTGTGTTGGTGTGTATCGGGCGTGAGGAGAAGTATTAAGAGAGAAATGACGTGAAAATGATTGCCGTCGCTCGCTAAGTGTCACACTCTTTTGAAATTCCATCGAAGATTGAGGTTTTTGGAAAAAGAGAGAATTTGGAGGACGAGGAGAGAGATTACGTGAGCGGCATAGATCTTCTATTCGGTACAACGCATTTCTCAGCGCAAAACTTATTTCCTGGATATTTATATGAGAAAAAGATTTATCAAAAAAAAAAAAAAATATTAAAAAAAAATTTATTTTTTTATTTTTTTCTCTACTGTTCAAAAACACATTTCAATGCTAATTTCTTCGCACGCTTTTGTTTCGACGACATTTCCAAAAATTAATATGCGAAACTGTGGGTTGTGTTGGATATGCGAATTTCGCCGGTGTTCAAGCACTCGCTTTTTTTTTTTTTTGCTGATGGAAATGCGCTACGGTGGTATTTTGCGCGAGGATTTAATAGAAATGGTCGACGAAATGTAGCGCTTGTTTCTATTGTTGGCGTTATTTGATACCTAAGCTCAGGCAAATGGATGAAGAATGTCGGAGGAGATACGGGAAATAAAAAAGCCTTCTGCGCATGTAAAATAGAACTCTGTATAATAATATATTTTTTTTTTCTCTCTTTTCGTACGGAGAGAGAGCTTTGTTTCTATTTATTCATCTTCATTTTTCTCGCGCTTTCTTTTCGATTTCTGGGATTGTTGAAGTCACATTGGAGAGCTTCGATAACGAGCTTTCTCTCCATTCTCAGCCATTTCTTTTTTTTTGTGGTTAACGCGGAAATTGAAAAATATGTCGTGAATTACTTTTTTTGTTTGGGATTATTTTTGCTTGAGGAATATGAAAAATCGTTGACGTACTTATTACTCTCAGACCTCGCTTTGAATCTTAGATAAACGGTTTCTCAAATGATAAGACTCGAAGCGAACATCGGTTTAACATTGGAAACCTGGTAAATGTGGAAATATTATGCGATTCGTAATAATCATTTTTCAACGATGAAAAAAGAAGGGCTTTTCCATTGCGAAAAGATTCGAAACAATTTATCTTATTAAACTTGGAGTATGTAAATGTCGAATATCATCATTTTTCTATGAGAAATAATAATAAAAAAAGGCTTCAAAGCGGAAAAATTTCAAATGATAAACAAACGATTTATCATAGGAAACAATATTATTGTGTGTGTGTGGGGGGGGGAGAGAACATGTTTTTTATTGGTACTTTAAAATATTTCGGAAAATGAGCGAAATTTTTTTTTGGTGAAACAGTGAAATTTTTTAAAAAAAAATTAGCCAAATTTTTTAAAAAAATGAATGAAATTTTTTTAAAAAAAATGAACGAATATTTTTTTTTAATTAAAAAAAAAAGTTGCCGGTATTTATGTAGAGTTTGTGAGGCTTTTATTTTACGCCCAAAGCTAGTACAAAAACCTGATTTTTTAAAAAATGGAAATTGAATATAATAATTTTTCCGATATAATTTACGTAACTCGCGCAATAATCATTCTATCTACTGTATTTCGAAAATATATATATTTTTTTTCTCTGGTTGTAGAAATATATTTTGCACTTGTAGGCTATTTATTTGGTGTTCGTCGAGCGGAAGAAATAAAAGAAAAAAAGAAATGGGGAAAAGTAGTTTGAGAACGTGAAGATATTTGTAACCACATCAAAATCGATGTAAATATTCGATAGCGCGCAGTGCGAAATGAGCATTCCGATTGTTCGAGGGGGAGGATTAGGAGGGTGGGGCAGAGGGGATGTGAAGAGGGAGGGGGGAAAGGGGGGGTTAGGCATCGGCACCACTCAATTCACTCGGTCACTAATATCTTTTTCTCTCTTTCCGCTTATACTTTTTATTGTGAAAATCGTTTTCTTTCACGATTGATTTGCTTCTCGCGTCTCAAACGTCACTTTCGAATATATTAGTAATGTTTCAAAATAGAAGGCAGGGGACGGGGCGGGGAAGAGAGGGAGGGATGTGTGGGGAAAGGTCATTCATTGGCTTTTATATAACATTGTCAAATTCGGTCATGGTTAACTCTGCGGTGGCGTTCTACTCGCTTCAAATCCTAGATGACGTTACAGTACATGTAAATAAAAAACAGAGATGGATTCAAAGTGGAATTGATTCAAATCGAAAAGAGTTTTTACTTTTGGGAGTATGGAAGCATGGGAGTATGGAAGCATGGGAGTATGGAAGCATGGGAGTATGGAAGATGCGATTCTCAATGCTTTTTTCTACGGCATAAATAAAATTAAACATTAATAGAAAATATTTAACTGCAAAAACAAAACAATTTCAAATTGTTGATTTATACTTTATAGAAAAGACAATTAGCGAGAAGAGAAATAAAATAGGATGAAAGTGCCAAAAAGCAAATTTCAAGAAAAACAAGTTTTAATTTGCTAAGACTTTTTTTTTTTTAATTATACAGTATTTGGTAATTCTATACTTTTTTTTAAATTTGTCACTTTGAAAATAGTATCAAAAACTAATTATTCTGAAATCTGAATATTTTTTCAATGAAATATTTAAAAAAAATTTATAATAAAAATTTTAAATTACGAGTATAAATGATTTTTGGACACCTGTCAAAGGGGGACACCTGGACAATCAATAATTTACCTGCCATGTTGCGAGTTATTTATGCACCGAATTAAAAGCATCTGTGTACATACAACTTTTTTTTAAAAAGAAAAAGACCCTTATTTTTGAAAAATGGTATTTTCATTCCTTTTTATTTACACAATATTTTTACATGCAAATTTCATTAATTATTCACGTGTTAAAATAAGTGACGAAAAGAAATTTAGCTTAGGTGAAAAAGTGATTTTTTAAAAACTTTTTTTTTTAATTTGTCAGAATTCGCGAAAACGGAGTTATCTGTTTATTGTTGAAAGCTCTTCAAAAAAAAAAAAAAAAAATGCGGAAAAAAAGCTGAGAAAATAAAATGTACCAAAAAAACGTATTAAAAAAATTAAATTTTTTTTTGCCGCAACAATAAGTTTTTAATTAAATGTTTTTGGCACTCCTTCGAGCAGGCGCCCGTGAGACGTGCCCACGCACTGGGTATACTGTACTTATAAGTGTGATTTTTTAATTATAGAAGAAAAGGTGCATGTTTTTTCTATAAACATTTAATTTTATCTTGTTTTTAATGGCAACAGCGTAGATTCTTTTCGTAGAAAAGAGGATGAAATAGAAAGTACATTACTGTAGATGAGTGTAACATTGGACTATTTAAGTTGAATGTGTGTGTGGGATTTCACGTTTTTATCACTGGAGTTTGTCATGACCAGTTTTGGTTAAGATTTTGATAGCTCGTAGCAATCGATTTGTAACATTAAAGGTGGATCGGTTCCGGTACAACTCGTAATTGGCCACCAGCGACGCTTTCCCCCCTCAAAACTCTCGAATGATTGGCGTTTGTTATTAAAGGTTATTTCCAATGAATCGGAACCAACTTATTGAATGAGGCGAAACACGTGAAAACCATTTCATTCTTTACGTCTTGAAAAAATTTTCTCTGAAGATAATTTTTTTTTTAATTTTAAAAGAAAAAGTGTGAGATTGTGCTTAGTTTTGACTCGCACGTGTGTTTGTTTTTTCGAGGTCGGATAAAACACCTGTGTCAACATAACTTCACTCGCGGAGCCTACATTTTGATTTCTCTTTAAGTTGCATCCTGCCATGAGCTAATTTTAAGCTTAAAATGTAAACTACGTATATTTTTAATTATTAAGATGCCAATATATTTTTTCGATTTATTTTTTCTTTTTAAGAAATGCGTTGTAGTTTTTTTTTTTTTTTTGCTGGTAAAATATGTTTAAAGAGGTCTGAAAAGCAAGTTAAATCTCGTTTAGTTTATTTTGTTGCTTCCGAATCTTAAAAATGAAGATTCGCTGCTTTTATAAATCCGCGGGCTACGAAATACAGTAGGCTTATTTACAACTTTTGACTGCAGAAATTTAAAGCGAATTAAAAAAAAAAAAATTATCCACAAGAATTTCTGCGATTGGTAATTGTACGCTTTACATTCTAATTGACAGGTAGTGCGAGTGCCTTCAGCCATTTTATATATTTTTTAATGATAACAAATCATTTAAAAAATTTAAAAAAAAATATCGCATTTCCTACTTCATTTTAGTTCAAGGCTAATTTTAGCGTCTGGTTTATTCTCTCATCTGTCGAACTACAAGTGATCAAAGAGTCTTTAAGCGGTGTAACACTTGATCAAATTAAATACAGGACCTTTTGAATGAGATGGCATCAAAATTGGGGCTTATTTTTGGAGAATGGCTTACATTGTAGGTACCATGCTAGGTCTTATTTTTGGGATAGGTTATGTAAAAAGTGGATTTAGGAGGTTTTAGGAAGTACCGTATTGTTATGTTTTGACCATTTTTTTTTTAATTTTGTAGATTAATTTGGTTTCGACTGGTTATTTAATTATTAAAATTTAAGTGGAGTTAAATATTTTAAGAAAAATTAAATGTTAAGAATGCGGAACGAATTTATGAATAATGATTCCGATTTATTACTGACATTTTTAAAGCTAAAGAGAATGTATGTGCTCTTTCGGCAACTTTTAAACGCTTTTTGTTTTGTTCTCTCTACGCCAAATTGCAATTTACGTTATGAAAAACAGACTATAAAAAAATGGAGAGTTAAAAGGATGGATAAGAAAATATATTTTTTGAAGATGGATGTTTGTTTCGTTGAATGAGCCGCGCATAAAGGAAGGCTCCTCGAATATGTACATGTACCGTTTCAAAGAGAAACGATTTTGGGAGGGAAAATGTATTTTTGGAGGAGTGGATAGATAATATTACCTGAGGAAACGCTGATAACGAATCAGCCCTAGAAAAAAATTTATATATTTTTTTTTAATGTTTTTTTATTCTTTAAAATTCAATTAAGTTGAAGATAAAAGATATAAAAATCGTGAGTTTTTTTTTTTATTTTTATTATTATTTTTTTATATGAGGAAATTTTACTTTGTAATGAAGTGTTTCACTTGTACTTGTACCTCTATAAAGTATAGTCAATCGAGTAGTAAAAAGGGACGTGATGAGAAAACATGTTGATCTAATCTCGGAGAGAGAAGGAATTTAAGCGATCAATTATTAGTTATTTTTATCTTCACCTAATACAAATTGCAACTTAATACATTTAAACTTTTTTTTTTTTTCAAACGTAATTTCCAACAGTTTGTACATTGTCATCGTGATTCTAGCGCAATTAAATACGAAGATAATAATTTTGATTGCTGGCGGGCAAATTGGAACAAATAGACTTTTCCGATTGAGGAAAATCCACGTATCAAAATTATTAGATTTCTCAACATGAGTAAAATGGAGATGAGTGCGTCAATCGGAGGGTTTTGACGAGTTGTTTTATAATCAACAAATTCTTTAAATTTTTTTTTCTTTTTTTTTTTTTTTGATCGGAGTCGATGAAACGTTTAGACAGAGCTTTTTATATATATACATTTACTCAGTGTACTCAAAAACATTTTATAGATATGAATAAAATTTGTATTTTTTTTTAAGTTAATTTTATTCAAAATTTAAAATGTTCAACATTCTCCTTCAAAATTTTGACGTTAACTGACATGCAAAACTTTTTAAATAGCGAAAATTTTTAAATTAATTATAATCAAGTTTGACCTTGAATTCCCAAATATTTGATTTTAAAGAAACGAGCATTATTTTTAAATCTCGTGATAATTTAGTATCTTATATTTTTACAATGTATTAGAATGCAGGCCTATTGTAAATAATGAAACTCTTCAATTTTCTTAATGGCTTGAATTATTTTTGAAGTAAACAAACTAGTTAAATAAAGTCTATTTAATTAGTTAATGAAGAATTTTTAATTAATAAAATTTTTTTTTTTTAATATTTATTTAATATGTTAAAATAACATTTTGTTAACTTAATACAGTATTTCAAATTTCTTCGAAATTAACATGGCAACCTATGGGAAAATCGATTATTTTTGAGTTTTCCGCGGACATCTATAATGTACATTTTTTGGCGTAAAATTAATCGTCATATTGTTATGAACGACCCCCCAACTTTAAATAAAATTTATGCGCATGCGCAGACATACTTGTCCGCTTTTTTTGTTCTTTTACGACTCGGAGACACTGTACGCTGTTAGCACATCGGCGTCATCTCGCTTTGATCTGGCGCACGTCGCGTCATAGTTCATAGGTATACATGATTTTATTGATTCAGAAATAGGTTAGGCCAATATGGACGATAACATATCGAGGGCTTAACGAGATTTTTTTTGTTTTGTTTTTTTAAAAAATAGTTTAATTAAAATTGTGCTATTGAAACTGTAAACTGTGTAGGCTACATGTATTTGACTCTTGAACTTTCCTCTCCTATTTCGGTATAATGAACCCTGCTATTTCGACCTAACTCAAACATAGTTGAAATTATTATAACGATATGACAGATTACAGTACGAGGAAAAAAAAAATTTTGAAGTCTTTATTATTTTTTATGCATCGGCATAATTTTTTTTTTGTTGGTTTTTGGTAATCGAATTTGTTTAAAATTGCAATTATGTTTGCGGGTGAGCGAACGTTTGAGTCTCGGCGGCGGTGTAAGTTTACAGAAGGGATTTTTCTTTCTTTTTGTGGTAAAAGTAAATGTTGGCAACACCCCGTCGATTTTAACGCCGTTCGAGACGTCTTACGGGGTCAAGGGGGTCAATCTACGTGCTTGTTATTTGTTTTTGAACTCGTGACAATTTACCGGCTACGTAAGTGTTAGCATTAACTCTTGAAAGATTATTGGCGTCAGTCTGAAAATAACAATGAGGATTTGAATTCGCACCCACGCATGAATTAATTTCGACATCAATCGCTGCTGTCGTCATTCCCAAATTTAACCCTCTTCAATGAGACATGGGGGAAAAAAAAAACTTTTCCGAATAAACTCAACTGGTATCGTTGACATTCATCACCAGCTTTCGAGACAGAGTTTATGAACATGCGGCTTTAATTTAATTAAGAATTATCGGGACGCTTTATGTATGATATCGCGTTTGTAAAAGAGTAAACTCCCGGAGTCTCACTTAAGTAGGTTTACATGGTTCCGAGTTTCTCTTATTTAAGTTTTTATTGATTTTTCGACTTGCTCGTTAAAGAGTGTCCCAGTTACTGTATAAAGATTTTCTGATGAAAATGTGGTCGAACCAAGATATTAATCTCAGTTGTAGAGGTTTACCACTTATCCAGCTTCCTCTGCATTGATAATTATTAAAGGGCACATTCGTGTTTTTCTTCTCCCCCCTCCCTTAAAACACATTTTGGTTATAAGAAGGAGGACCCCCCGGAATGGTTACGGCCCACAGGTTGGAAATGGCGGTACTATATCTGGCGTTGGAACTGTTTGCCGATGGAAATAAATGAAACGATCAGCGTGATACTAATGGGTTTGTCGTCCAAATCACCATTTTCCTGTTCCCGTTCCATCGCAGTTCCCGCGCCATACTTACCCTGCCGACAGAGAGGGTATTTTGTAGAATAAATACAAGTACCGGTAGTTCGCATTAGTTTGGATTTTTCACCAGTTTTTATTGTTGGAAAAAATAAATCAGCAGATGGCTACGCCGTAGGATGAAGGAGGAAAAGACGGATAATGGAACGGGGAGTTTTTTTTATTTTTAGGCGCACAAGTTGTTTGAGAGAGAGAAACTTCCTGAATGGATGCAATGGATATCTTTATACTTGGCTTGTTTATATTTGCTTCTGCGCTCGGATAAGTGTACATGTGCTCTCGTACACTGTATGTTATGTAGGGTTAGACGGTTCGTGCTTTCGGGGAGTTTACAATGCTCTTTAATCGACCCAGAAACAGTCGACGGAACTGTAGGAGCAAAAACGAAAATGAGAGGATGGATGGAAAAGAGAAGCGAAATTGTCTGATATATTTATTTGCTGTGATTGATGAAGTTTGCTTTAGACGTGGATGGGTGCAGGATGGGTGCAGAGGGTTGGTGGGTGAGGGGTTTGACGAGATGAGGGCACAAGATGAAGGGTAAAGAAGAGAGAGAGAGAGAGTGAAAGGCAAAGGCGATATTTGCATTATTTCGAGGATGATGTTAAGTTGACGTTTGAATTGCTAAAGCTTTTAAGGATTTGATTTCTCGTTGGATAACATTTTTTTTTTATGTATGTACGCTGCTCATATTTCAACCTGTGGGTTAGGCTAATTGGCGAAAAGTGACGTTTTTATTTTTAGTTTTCTTCTTCTTCTTCTTCCCGTGAAAATTTGCGCACATTACGGAGATCGTTATTAGAAGATAAGATTAATTTATGAGTTACGCGTTTTTCTATTTGTTAAACGCGGATTTTTGTTCCGCAAATATGCGCGCTGATAATAGAATGAGCAATAACTTTTCACTCATTAATTTTTTTTTGGGGTCGTACAAGATGAAGATTTTAATAAGTGTGAATTATTAAATAATCTTTTTCTTATGTTTGGTGGATTTGTTGAAATGGCAGTTTAGGTACTGTACCGTATGTTTTTTTTTTTTGTTGTTGCATTGTTATAAGTATCGATTTCTCTCACGATTTTTTTTTTATTATTGACCTTTACGTATGCCGTATCACGTAAGAAATCGTTTTCTCAAATTTCGTTTAAGACCATTAATAATATCACGCGTGTGGGAACGTGAGATGTTGGCATCTTATCGCGTTCATGACGCTATTTTTTGGCGGGTGTAGGCTGTTGCGATGTTGATGGTTCACGATGAAATAATAATTATTGAAACTACAGTATATAGGGTTTGAACAAAAATAATTACTGTATCGCTGTAGGACTCCGATTATTTCAGCTATTGTGGACCGATGCTAAGGCGATAATACAGCGGCACCCGAAATCGGTGCGTACTGCGCTGCGTCTACCGGTAGTGTGGAGGCGAGAAAACATTCCAAAATTTCTGCGTAATTTACGTTTAAAGAAATGAATTGCTAAAAAAAAAGAATTGTTTACGTTTGACAGTTTGTTGTTATTTATTTTTGAGCACATATAGTGATAACACTGGTTAATTAAATTTGAGATTATTGCTTGGAAATGTTATTTATGTATCGTAATTAATGGTTTCAAATAGGAAGCTATAATTTTTTTTTCTCGTAGACGATTATTATTTAGATTTTTTGACACGAAACAGTTTAAATATTTATCGGTAAAAAGTTGTTTATTTTAAGACGGATTTTAAGTCGGACATTTGTCAAAAGTGAAACTGACGTGTACGAGGACTTCATGACTTAATCACTCGTCTGGGCGATCCGTGTCATTAACTCCGAAGCGAAAAGAGAGATTTGAAGAAGACGTTTTTTTCCAAAGTTGTTTATTGACTTGTGTTTAAGTTTATTTTGTTACCCTTTGAACCGAAAATAGACCCATTTTTTTTTTCTTTTTCTTCTTCGTTTCTTTTCTATTTTTTAACGCATCAAAGTGATCATTTTCCGCTTTGTGGACCAAATACACTGAGGTTGGACAAATTCTCGATATTGTATTGTAGTAGTAGGTATGTGAACTACCTCTACTACTATTCTTTTTTCTTTCTTTTTCCCTTTCTATTCCGACGAAATATTATTCACGCCAAGTGCGTCGAATGTATAGGCGAAAAGTAGCCGCGTGCGTGGAATGCATGCGCAATGATGCTCCTCCTACCGGTCTGCTTTTTCACACACTGAGCGAGGTTCAAAGCCGCCTCGGGTTAACCTTCATTCGACTGCGTATTCAAGCATAGATTTTTTTTTTTTGGGGGTTTTTTTACGCGTTTCTTTTCTTTAAAATAAAAATAAAGTAAAGAAAAAAATAATGTAGATAGAAAGAGAGAGTTATGTTGTCTAACGAATGTTTGCGTACGCACCCGTAAACAACACAAAAATTCAGTTGTAAATCGAGCGACGAAACTCGCAAATAGATTTTTTTCTCCCTCTCTTCCTTCTCTTTCTGTGATCTTGTGAATGTTTTATAAGCGCATAAATAAAATTTGAGGTTTTTGACGTCGCCTTCATTTCTTCTTTTTTCTTTTTCTGACTTTTTTTTTTTTTGTTTTGTTGTTACTCGATAGGGATTAATTTTTAAACGCATCATTGGTTAACCATGACTTATAATTAATTATAAGGTTTGTTGTTTGCTGATGTGAAGATTGTTAAGGAGAGTAAGTACGTTGATGATGATGAATTATGAAATTTGGGGAAGGGTGAGGAAGGTCTAACCGCAAGCACATTGGGCAAATTTGAAGGAGGACTAACTGGATGGAACTCGAGTGAAACTGTGACGTTGGGGGGAAAAAAATATTACGCGAGTAAAAAGACATGGTTAAAAAAGAGACTAGAGTGTTTATTAAAAGAGAACAATATTTCGAAAGTGGATTTTGGATTTCAAAGTTTTGTTGAACGAATTTCACTCGGAAAGACTGTTTTGGGGTTACCGCAATTTTTATGAGTAAAAATATGAGATTCGCATGGTACACTGCAGTGCAGTTTTCTATGGGAATTGGGAAACTGTAATTCACTTTGAAACACGTTTTTTCAGGCGTTTTTGACGTAAATCTAGGTCTGGGTGTACTATTATAGCGCATGTGCAAAACATTTTGAAACATCATTAATTTACCTTTGAGTGGCTGGAAAACGTTCCTGTACATGTACATGCAATTGATATTTTGAAAAACTTAGTTCAGTATTTTATTTCTTTTTAAAAAAAAATCAAAATCTCTTTAAGTAGAACTCAAAACCGTGAAACTTGAATCTGAAACCTGGGTTAATTTAATACCTCTGTAAGTAGGAGATTTTGGGAGGTCACCTAAGAAATGTTGGTTTTGTGATTTGGTGTTATGAAGACAATTTCCAAATTAAGCATCGTTCAAGTTGAACAGTGAGACCATCACTTGTTCACATGGGTGGCTAAGGCAATGAAAATTCATTTTAAATAATAAAAACGTTTTTCCTCCAACCTCCTCCGTTTGCAGGAGGAGGAAGTAGTACGAGAAGAAAGCGCCCAAGTTTAAAACTTTTTTATTATTATTATTTATTTATATGATGTTATGAAAGAAAACATTAATTTTGTTTAGTTGTTAAGAAAATAGCGCCGCGTGCAAGTCGGTGGTCCGAGCTGCATTAAATGTAAATGGCGGTTTGTATTTGAACGCATGTCATGTGGTAGATGGATTCTCCGAGTAAAAACACAGCGGGGTGTTTACATTAGGCCGTAGTGGAGTGAAGAGTTTTAATTCGGTTGCTCCAATAAGCATTAGGTTTTTCAAGGGGGGGAAATTTGTGGTTCGTGGTGGTCGTGTTTTAGGATAGTGCGTGTCTAATGGCTTCCTAAATGATAAAGTAGTTATTTAGCCGCCATTTTCGCATAATGGGGAAGCGGGCGAGGTGTGTGTTTGTTGGGGGAAATGGATATAAAAGCCAATGAGAACTACGGTATAAGTAGAATCATAATAATACAGTAGTAATAATAACGATAATGATAAAGGTACGGAGCGTAAAAAGAGGAAGAGAGAGAGAGTGAGAGTGCATTGCTTTCACTCTCAATGTTAATTCAAAAACGACGTCTGAATGGTTAATAGATTAATGGCGTTGACCGGTGACCACACTGTACTTATAATAGCGTTATTAAGGACAAATTTAATACGAGTGTGTGTTGTGGTCACGACTACTAAAATGTAATTTATGGGCTTTTTCTTCTCCCTTTCATTTTTATAGAATTATCGCCATTAATACTTTTTGATGGAAAGGTAGGCCTATACAGCTGCAATTTGATCACGTAACTTCTGCGGTTAAATTAGAGTTAGACCCGGCTTCTAATGCCTCGTTATTTATTTTTTTTTCTTCTGCTAGTAGATGCACGTTGCATTAAGCTATATTGTAAAAAATATATTATCATCGAATAAAAAAAATAATCGAAAGTTTTACAGTTATTATACAGTGCGTGGATACGAGGGTCATGGAATTGAGATACCGAGACCACTGTTGAGACCGTCATTTTTAGTTTGGTGCCATTAAAATTTTAATTTTTTGGTTAAGCATTTTTGGACTATAATTCTATTACTAGAGGGTCTTATAAAGTACATGTATTTAGAACTGTATCTATTCAACTGCACACAAGTTCATCGTCTGTGAGTGCGCAGCATCTCCACGTTCTTGAAATACAGATTCTCTGTTGAAAATGAGACTTGAAGAAATGGTTTAGCGGTAGAGTTGGTTGGCGGTGGGAGGAGCATTAACGTGGAAAATAGAGGGGTATTTGAGAGTGGTCTGCATTGGGAGGTCACGTGGCCTTGTCGAGAGGTTTCGCTGTTATTGTTATACTGTAACAGCTACATGTACATGTACTGTATAAATTCGTAAACTTTTTTCTTAAATTTCTTTTAGAAATGACGGGAAATCGGTCTTAGGTTGAACTCAAAACCATAAAACTTATTGAGTGGGAAAGCGATACTTCTATAAGTGGGAATCTAGAGTAAAAATCAGTTTTGCATGTTCGTTTTTTTGAGATTTTGAATTTGTGCGGTTATCTCGAAAAGTCAGTTTCGAATGCATTATAATCTGGTATATTGTTGTATTTCTCAACAATTCATTATTTTGTTTTTATTTATTATCGTTTTGCTCCAAAGCGCAAATTAACGATAACTAGATTTAAAATCAGAGTTCAAGATTTTCTCGGTATTCGGTATTGTTTATTCGAAGCTTATTCTTTTGGGCTTTAAATAAGTATAGGCTACACGATTAACCAACATTTTTAATGTACTGTAATTGCAGGATAATTATAATATTAAAAAAACCCGCGATCATAATCGTTATACGGAATGTACCGCGGAATGAAAATGTTTGCGGTTGGAGATTTCGATAATACTGTACTTGCGGTTTTGAGCAGCCCATCTTTTTACCAATTAAAAGGTGCGAGTAGCCGAAATTTAAATAAATGATTTCTTAATCATTCAAATTACGCAATAACGAATGGCTGTACAGACGCGGAAGATGTGTGAAAGAAGACGTTGGGAGCAATTATATTTTACATGTTAGGCCGGGATAATTAATATGACGGCATATAGCCCGGAGTCGAGATAAAAGTCGCGTAACTAAGTGTAATATCATTTGCAAACTCATCTCGACTTTTGATTTTATTCTCGCTCCCGCGCGCGTTTACGTCTGCAACTGGAAGGCGGAGCGAGCGACAACAATCAAAACCCTCCCCCCCTCCCCAAGAAAAAAAAAATTGTTGATAAAAGTCGGGTAAAGTAATTGAAATAAGTTGTGAGACGACACTATTGGTATCGGCGGCGGCGCATCACGGACGGCCGCTTAATTCGATTAGAACGACTAATTGAGATAAAGTAAAAACTTGGCCGACATTTTCATCCGACTCAACTGCTACTTCTGGCAGCTTATTAATTACTTATTCCTATCTAATAATAAAGCTCGGATACACGTTTCGGCTTTAATTAACAGCAGCGCGGCATTTAATTACTCTCAGCGCTTAGCTTCCACTCTTTCTCTTTCACAGTTTACAAAAATTTTAAGAGACGTCCAACAAAATGAAATTGAATATTACGGAGACAGGAAGAAGAAAAAAAAATAAAAAAAATAAATAAAGGAAAAAGCGAAAGAAAATTGACATGAAATTGGAGGCGGAGAAAAGTATAATAATAATTAAATAACGAAAGCATTTCTACTGCGTGCGTTTAACTTTAACCTGTTGCCATTCCAATTAAATCCATATTTTTAATTTATTTAAAACTAGTCAAACTTGGATGCGTGGGCTCTCAAAGAACCGCCCCAAATCTTCCTCTTGTGGAAGTATCTGATGTCTTCGAGTCCGACTTAATTAAGGCGAATGGTTGTAAGTCCAAACTCAAGGAGGTTGAACGGTTTTCTGTGCCGTTTGTTTATTTTCATACGGTATTATAATAATTTGATAAATGCGAGTACATTATTATTAAGGAAAAATATTTTCTTAATTTGGGAATTTATCAAAATTAAATTGTAGCAATTTTTAGTAAATGGCGCCTCCTCTTCTTATTATTATTTTTGGCGCCACCTGCGCTTTCCTCCCCCTCTCCCATTCGGAAACATGATAATAATTTTGCTTAAAATATTGGGTATTTTCGGGTGTTTAAAAATGCAAATTTGTTTATTACCTAGGGTTATAGCTAGCTAATTTCGACGGCAACTTTTGTTATCGGAATCTGGATGCGCGTGTACCGCCGGAAGGGGCGAAAATGTTTATTACGGAAAGCGAGGTTCGAGTACCTCGCGTGAACAATTGGAAACGTGACTCTGGGGTTGCTATAAAAACGCTCGAGTATTATATTGGATAGGAGCGGGGAGGGATCATAGATTGCTTCATTAACTAGACAAATGATTATAAATTGAAGGGAAGAAGACGGGTTCTGATTTTTATCAATTATTTTTTAAATATTGCTTTTTATTATCACGTACGTTTTTTTTTTTTAATGCCGGCGCTTTTACACTTTTTTAAACGCGATTATTTTTGCAACTTAGTATTAACATTATATCTTTGCGCGATCGCTGCTCGTAGATTGCGAAAAACTGAAAGTGGTGGTCGAAGAGGATCAAAATTAACATTTTTTTTTTGGTTAACTTCTTCACTCAGATTAGAAGCAAGTGATTGATCACCTCCGATTTGCCCATAAATTTTTTTTTATATATAGAATGCTGCGATCAGCAGGAGATATGCTTTTTTTTATATACGCTCGTAAAAAAAAAATCTATAGTTTGAAGGAGGAAGAGAAAGTTATTTCGATCACTATCAACAAACGAAAAGAAAGAAAAAAAAAGATTAAATTGATCGCTAAAGAAATTTTAAAGGTGTGAGTATTAAAAATAAAAAAAAGTTGAATAATAAAAGTCAGTCAAGTGACATTTATTATTTTATTTATATTTTTTTTAATGTAAAATTTATCAGATAATGATGGGTGTTAAAATAATGTTATGACTTTGTTAAGAAAATGCTTATTCGAGATCAAGTTTCGGGCATAATAATGTTGCGGAGGACACATTTTAATACAATGTTATTTCCATTTACATGTACATGGATCACATAATTTTTAATGGCGATGGCTTAAGAACAATTGAAAATGGTGACCAATCTCGTTTTTACGTGGTACATCGGTTTACCATAGGAAAGCACGTAAATGTGAAAAAACTGAAATCTTGAATTTTAATGTAAAATACATTGGTACTTGGTTATAACGATCTTGGATATAAGGCCAGTTTTCGAAAGTCATGTGCACAGAAAATATTAAGTAAACCTCGGTTATAGCGACGAAAAAAATTTCAAAACCAAATTCGATAGACAATGCGTTAAAAAGTTCACTGGAAATCAATGCTTTAAATAATTTATTACTTTCATCGATTGATTAATATTTTGACTTTCCAAATTTAAATTAATATTAATTTTTTTTTTACGAAATGCTACACACATTGCAGGTGTTATTCATTCAACTGGTTCGCTGACCAAAGTATGAGTTTGATAGTGATTAAATTGCGGTTTGCTAGCCATTTTACGACCTTGCGGGTAGTTGGCTAAATCTGCTAATTCGGGTAAGCTAACCGTAATTTAGCTAAAATGTAGCGCTTCAAAGTCAAACGTATTATCAGAGAACGACGCCGGACTATGGCTTATCTAGGGGCCACATTTTTGAGGGGCTCGCTTTTGTTCAAAAACTGCAGCATTAATTTGTTGATTTTCAAAATTATTGTTACTGTAATCAATTTTCTTAAGAGCTTAGTTGCGATTTTTAAAATGTCGGTAGTTAATTTTTCTATAAAAATTATTTACTTTTCTTATAAAAATTAAATTTTCTTATAAAAATTAAATTTTCTTATAAAAATTAAATTTTCTTATAAAAATTAAAT
>JAQGAZ010002426.1:0-17895 GCA_034692225.1 Polydesmus complanatus
AGCGAAGTTGAATTTATTTTTTAACTAAAAATTTTAACAAAACTCAAAAGCGTGTTAACTCCTAATATGACAGATGTTAAGGTGACCATTTTTTTTTTAATGAAAAGGAGGACAAAAAATTTTAAGACAAAAGTATTGATTTTTCCATACCTTAAAATATGTTTCTCAACCTTTTTTGTACCATGCCCCACCCTAAGCCTTCTAAAATTTTGATGCCCCCTCCCCCCTCTTAAAATAAGGAAATTATATGATAAATAAGCGCCGAGCTTGCCAGGCGCGAAATGGTTTTTGATAAATAAAAGACAAATTTAGCCCATTGGGGGGGGGGGGGAATAATATAATTTTAAACAACCTGTCTGCCCCATTTCCCACCAACCAAAATGCCCTTTGGTGGGAAGTCAAAACTTTTAATTTTTTTGGCCCCGCCTCTGGGCAAAAATAGTAAGAAATGTCATAAACGAGCGCCGAGCTTGCGAGGCGCAAATTTTTTTTGAAAAAACAGCTTAATTTCGCCTCATTTTAGGCTACTTTTTCATTTGAAAGTGCAATTTAGTTTTAAAATATCGAAAAGGGAGGACAAGGAGGACAGAATATCGAAAAGGAGGACATTTAGGAGGACACTTTTCGAGGGAGGACAGACCCTGAAAAAGGAGGACTGTCCTCCCCAAAGGAGGACGTTTGGTCACCTTATACTTACGCAAAGTTTAAAATTATTTTGGAAACGCAACATATTGCGGTACCGGTAAATGCGCTGCGTATTTTAGTCGCAATTTTGCATTACATTTTTCTGTTGCCTACTGCAGCTAAATAACTTGACATATGAAAGCGAATGAAATATGAAGCGGGTCTTTTTTTTTTATTTGTTTCATAATAACATTTATTCTTTGTAACGATGGAAGACATTTGAAGCGGAAGTATTTCTTCATGTTCAACTAAGCGTGTCGCACGACATTTTATTCTGTGGAATAATTTTTAAACAAATAATTAGCTATTTAGATCAGCTTATTGTTGTCAGATTAAATAATTATGTCTTTTGCCCTTGACTACGCTTTAAAATGTGCGCGCAGGAAGACATTTGCGATTTTTACGCATGTTTCGTTGCAACTAACTTGACTGAGTTACCTGATTATTTACTTAATTACTGGGCAGGTGGCGATGCCGATAGCTTATCATTGCCTTGTTGATCTGTAAACGCTTAAGTGCAAGGTTAATTTTGTTATGGTTTAATTTGTAGGGTTAAAGAGCCTGTACATATTGTGCATCAAGATAACAGACCATTTCTATGGCAGAGCGATATCTCCAATGACCAAGAAAAAATGGTAATTGTTTATTTATTTGCGGTATGATTGTAAATTCATTTTTATTTTAAGGTAGTGTAGCAGCCGATATCCAGTATGTCTGAATTAGTACGCTAATTCATTTAATAATTTAAATATTTCAATGAGACATTAAAAAATTTACAATTTAGTTAAAGTAAAATTTTTCAATATGCTATTGAATTATTTAAATTATTTAAAGGATTAATCTACTAATTCAGTTGGGTTCGCTTTTTTTTTACGTACGCTATATAATATATTATATATCGGTAGGCCTATATAAGCCACCGATAACATGTTTGGTGACTTGTATTTATACATTTTTTAAAAATTCATTTTTAGAAAAAAAGTGTCAGCGGTACTTTACGTTCTCCAAACGTAAAACGATCTGTTGAATCACCCGTGACAATTCGAGGTTGGCTCTATAAACAGGGAAGTGATGGCTTAATGTTATGGAAAAAACGCTGGTTCGTCTTATCTGAATACTGTCTCTTTTATTATAAAGGTAAAATATTATTTTGAATAAAGCGCGATCTTTTTCCGAAACATTTATTTTTTATCGCCACTCCCCATTTCAAGAAAAAGAAGAAATTTGTTCATTTTTTTTTTATTTTTATTTCGTGGTTGCCTAAACTTCTAATTATCGCGAACCAAAAATTTTTTATCGATATATTTGTTCAATTGCAGGACCGGAAGAGGATAAAATTCTCGGGTCTATACTGTTGCCAAGCTACATTATCACTCCGTGCGATTCGACAGACCATATTTATAGAAAATTCGCTTTTAAGGTACGTACAATATTTTGTTGTGCTTTTGGAAAGAAAATGTTAGATATTTAGAGGCGTATTTTGACTGTTTGATTTCGTTGTGTTTGTTTGACTTTGATCAGATTGTATATCCCAATAATGGTAATGTTTTAAGTTTATTCATTTTGTTTAACTATGTAGGCGGAACATCAAAATATGCGAACGTATTATTTTGCCGCAGAAAATAAAAAAGAAATGCAGCAGTGGATGAACACAATGTCTCTCGCGTCAATTTTACAAAATCAAAAGTAAGTATTTATAATTATATTATGTTATATTGTTAATACCGGCAACTGTAAATATTGATAATTCACATACAGTAGTTAGATCTATTTACAATCGTGGATAGGAGTTTTTTACTTACATTTTTAAGAATTGTTTGTGCTAAGTATATTAATAAACGGAGATTTGATTTTAGCCCAAAAATGGACGAGTCTCTGGATCGTGTCAGTAGGGAAATAAACATGAACAATCGGCATCGGCGTGAAGAAGAAGATTCTGGGTTTACTATGTACCAACCACGTCGCCAGCAGCAGCCGTATGAGATACAATCTAATGAAGAGGCCATGATGAACAGGCATCATCACATGGCTGACGAATATCCTAACGGTTACATGATGAATGACCCTGAGCATTCATTTCAAAGCGATGACGTGCCATATCTGCCCTCTGGTCACAATTATTTACACAACGGCAGTCGATATCCGGTTGATACGAGACCGGAACAGTTAGATGACATAACGGATTACGACGGTAGCAACAGCGGTGTTCCTATTATGTCTGATAATTCTGGATTTTCACAACGACCGCCGCACCATCTTTATGCTAATGCCCCACCTAAACCGAAACGAATGGGTGGAAGCAGAGATTTAATTTACGAAAGTCACGCCGAAGCCATACCGTTACCTTCGTACCATTCTGCGGCAGCTAACAGCATGAGTTCCAAACCATTGTCACCGTTTGTGGAGCCGCCAGGAAATCAAAAGCATTACACTTCTCCATCAGGGAAACTAAATCGTGATTTTAACCCTAATCTTATGTCCCCTAACAGACGAAACTTTTCTGAAGAATATCATCAGGGAAAAGGTATTGTGGTGTCACAAAGACGGACGCCTGATCCTTACGCTAGAACGGTGCATTCTCAGATTGTTACTAACGATATGAGCGATAAACAATATAGGGAAGACGAATACGCAGCAACTATTGCCGCCGTTGCTGGAAGAATGCACGTCAAAAGTCCTCATTCCGATTTGCACAGTCCATCGCACGTACAATATCGAAAATATCCTCATCAAAAAGTTCAAAGCGTCAGGCCGCAGTCAGCCGATTTCGTAGAATCGATGTACTCGGATGGGGTGTACAAGCAACTACCGCAGACGCATCAACGTCCGTTGAGAAACGTTTTGCAGCGCCCACTAAGCAGCATGGATCAACAGTCAGGATTAAGTGACGAGAATAATGTAAATCTGGAGCAGTATAAAAGCGGCTTGAAGAAAGATCGAAATAGTCCCAGTATTTTGTATAATCCGGAAAATGTGTACAAAGGAAAAGAAAATTTTATTCGACCGCAAAATAACCTTTCTAATTCGTTAAGCAATAAATCAATAAATAGTCAGAGTAATAGTAATATTAATGAAAGTTTTAGTCAAAACAGCGCTCAAATGTTGGCAACGCCTACAAAAAACTCAAGTTCATCTCTACAGCTGGATAAAATACCAACTCATCAACAAATGCTAAATCAAAGCACTTCCCCCGGATGGAATCGATTCGATCCAAATTACACTCTCCCGCGTGATCGAAACAATTTTCTCCGCAGTTATAGCGCCAGATTTTCTACCGGTTCCGTTCCTTCTCCTCAAACCGACGGTTATAGCAACGAAGGTTCTATTCATTTTGAAAACAGCAGTAAAAGTAGCGGCGGTTCATCAACTTTAAAAATGCAACAACGTGAGGAATCCATGAAACGTTTGTTGGAATGGAAACAAAGGATGTTGCAGTCTCCGTTGACCAGGAAATACATTCCGAAAAGTGATAGCACTAGTACATTTCAGAAGCAAGTGCATATGATGGCTTCATCGGCAGCTACTACACCATCCTCCACCATGATATCAGCTCTGGAAACTATACAAAGTCGGCAGCAGCAATCTAAACATCTTTTGTCACAACCGACTACTTCCATTTTACTTACTCCGGACGGCACGAAAATGAGTCGTTATGCTTCTGGAGAGGAACAGGTTAGCAGTTGTCATTTTGTATGTTATTGAAATTACATTTTGTTTAATTAATTATTTTTTGGGACTTAGCGTATTCCAAGAACGCAGTCGGCTATTCAAGTAAATCAACAGGTGTCAAGTGATGGTCTAAATTCTCGGTTTATGACGGAAATGACCAAAGATAGATTCACTAAAACTATGGCCGCACCTACCAGCAAATCACCATCACGATTGTCAAATAGAATTCAAGGTAAACTTTGTAATTTTTATTAATTTATATTTTAATGTATGAATTAAATTTGTTTTTATCTTGAAAATACGATATTCTTTTTTATTTAAAAAAAAATATTTTTCAGATCATCGACGATCAACATCTTCGCTAAATAGATTTTATAGTAGTTATTCATCAGATGACGAAGGTAAGAAAACTTTTTTAAAACTTACTCAATTGAATTTGTACTTTTTCAAAGTTTTAAAGGCAACTTGTGTAAGAGTACACGTTCTTTCAATTTGAATGATGCGAGAATAACAGGGTTGAGCCATCCAAATGTTTAATTGAAAATTATTAAATTTTAGTGGCATAAATTTGGATGCTTCAAATCTGTTTTTATCGCTTAAATGCGTTTTGCTGTATTTATCAATGCATGCTGACAGAAATAGTTAGTTAAACTAATAATGTAAAGTCGCTTGTATTTACTAACCATCATTGTTAACCATTGGGACTACTATCATACTCTACCACATTTACAACGTCAACACGTTTTCATGTTTTGTTTCATTTTCTAAATAACTGTGGATTAATATTGTTGATTATGGTTATTGCTGCTGGGTACACGGTGACACAAATCTGACGGATTTACATAACTTCACTCTATTTGGTTTATATCTTCACTTTTCAATTTCCTTTATTGATGGAACAATGCTGGAACTCAGCTGGGTTTTCTGCTTTTAAAATATGCACAAAAATTATTGGATTATTGTGGTTGATAATTTTATTTGTTTTTCAATTTTACTTTTTACTGAAGATCAAATAGCGGATGCCAATTTTACTCGCTCTCAAAGTGTAAAAATTGGAAAAGCGGCTAAAAAGTTACGCGAGACCGTTGATTACGTGAATATTAGCACTTTAAATGCGAACACTCAGGCTAATTCCAAAGTTTCAACAAATGATGAAGATAAAGGTCCTGAATATGTTAATTTGCTTGGCTTTCAAGATTCTGATTCTAAAACGAATATGCGGTACAGATGCCACTCAGAACCCAATTTTCTTTACAAGAATGACCCCTATGAAAATGATTATTTTGCAAATAATGAGCAATCGGTTGATGACGATCATTTATACTTGGCAAAATCATACGGTGCTCGCGATAGTAATTCAATGGAAATAGAACGACATTTTCAAGATGGTTCCACGCAAACTGTTAACCAAGTTCAACCAATATTTGAAATTTCTGCTCAAAAACATGCCAGCAATTGCTGTGTGCCATCTCAAGATGATGACGCTAGCAGCGTAGAGGAAGTTCGAATGAAAGATAGAATGTATCAACGGATGGTGTTAGGGAATTCGTCCAATCGAGATTGGAAATACGGATCATCAACTTCAAAATCTGCTGGAAATGGGGAGGTTGTAAGCATTGAAGAATCAGTTATAGGCACTGGTGATTATTTAGCTCTTGAACCACCGGAGCAGTTTCGGAGTCCAGTCACCGATTCCGGCGACATGTTTTCATGGGTACCGTGTCAACCACCCAAGTCTCGTCAACGGCATCGGTATCAAAACGAAATTGGCAATTCTCATATCGGTGCAAAAAATAACGATTCTTTGCTAATGAATGAAGATCAAAATCTTAACGCGTTTAACAATGAAGATTCTGCTAATTATCTGGAGTATGATCGTGTTAAAGCTTTCGAAACTCAAATGGATGGCGAAATTGACGGACGAATGATGGATGCTCTAAATAAAGTGAAACTAAATAATAGTGAAATTTCAAACGATGGCAGTAAATTAAATCATTGTGATCAAAAAGAACAGGGACGAGCGTCATTATGCTCAAACGATAGTCCAATTTTGAAAGATTCTGATTTTCAAGAAAATCAGATGTTACCGGAGGAGTATTATTTGCCAATGAATGGTTCAAGTAGTGCTAATCACTTAAATATCAGCGATTTTCGATCGTTTGCTTTAGAAGATGAACAGATTAACCTTTTGACAAATATGGATGACGCAGTTTATGTTCAAATGGATAATAACAGCATATTAGCCACTTCACCCAAGTCTGTTTTCGGAAAACATGAGCTTCTCTCTGATTCTTCCCACCCCATTCAATCAAAAGATTCAAAATTGTTTCGACACGCCTCTGATTTGACATATTCGTCTGCGGATTTTCAAATAGATACCCTGAGTTTTGATAATTTTGGTTATTACCAGATTCCGGATCAAAATGAAAATGATCCTCAAATGAATAAAAATAATCACTTTGAACCAATATACGCTGAACCCGGAACGCAAGATGATGCCATAAATGATAATCTTTCTACTACTTCCCAATCTGAAGAAATTCGACCTACGTTGCCTCAACGAAATAATTCTTTAATGATGAATTTTATTCTTAGCGAAAACATCAATAATAGCAAAGAAAAAAATTCATCTGAGCAATTAAGTTCTGGTGTAAAAGTTTTAGAGGAATCTTCGGAGGAAGTCCAAACATCGATAAACGTTGATTTAAATGATATTAATCCCAGATTTAGTCTTTCCGATTCTTTTCGTCCCGCTTCCTATTATCTTAAAGTGGCAAATTCAATGGAGGATAACTTCAGTGCAATCAACAAAACAAATATTTGTCCAGATATGAGCAGCGAAATGTGGGATAAGCAAGATCAAGAAATAAAATCTATTAAATTGGATCATTTGGTAAATATAAATACCGTTGGTTTAAGCAGCGCGGTGGAAGACATAAAACAAAAAATACCACCACTATCCCCGCTCCATTCTAACTTAAATTACTCGTACTATCGCGTATACGAGGAAGGGGAACCTCGGTCTCCATCATCAGAACTTTTAACCAAACCACTTGCTGTGTCTTTATCCTGCAAACAGATAGCTAACAATGAATCAAACCCTAATGAAGCACAAGATGCCAAATTTGGCGTAAAATTGCCTGTATTGCATAATTTTGATTTGAAGGATGCTGAAACTCAGTGGTCGTCTACCGTTTCCGTCTCAAGTGACGCGAATAGTGAACTGATCCACGAAACTCTGTCAGCTTCTCGAATGTCCCTCACTGCTTCAATTGCAAGCACATCGTCCATCAAACCGTCTACACCGGTGAACGCAGCTGGAAATAATGTTACAAAACGCTCTCCAAATTCGGCGCCTTATTATTATTCTGATATTATAAAAGATGATGGAAGACTTGGTGGCCTCACCCCTTCTCCGCAACTCTTACCTGGCGTAGTTGGAGGACCTCGAATGGATTTAAATCAAACAGTTTTTCCGGTTTCCAATAGTTCTTTTAGACCTTTAACTACTTATCCAATATCACGTTTTTCACCTCTTAACAATGTTAATCGGCCCCGGTTACAAACATCTCAAACAGATGTATCTTCGCGAAAAGTCAGTAATATTGAGTTGGCTCAAAATCGAAGTTTGCAATCGGCGGCAGTAGCAGATTCAGTTGATTCTGTCGATCCTTTGACGGCCGTCACCAATCAGTTGACCGATTCTATTGTTTATTGGGAAGCAAAAAAATTAAGCGGGGCAGAACGAAATGTGTATGAATCGGACACATTACGAAAGCGAACTACCGGTAGGACTAGTGAGGTTGATACCTCCATATCTGAAAATCATTATTTGCAAAGCGGTGGTAGTGGAATTGATACAAGAAATTTGTACCCGCAGGGAATTCTCAGTGAAAAATTGAGACAAGCCGTTCCAAGATTAAATCTTAGTGAAACTTTAAACAGAAACTTACCTCAACGTTCGCGTTCATTAGAAGGACTTTTATTTGGGGAAAATTCTCTATTAGGAATTCCTACCTCCGATACCCCGGATGTCAATTCATTCTCAAATGCTCGAGTTTATGATCGACAAGAAAATTTTTCATCTTACGCGCAAAATTCTAATTTAAATCGTGCCAGGTCTGTGGGTAGTTGCCTTAATCAAAGCGATCGACATGAGAACTTTGAAAGTGTTAATGAAGATGACGGATATCAACCTTCTCACGACGCCGTTCGATTCCCAGGTGACGGGGAAGACAGCGGAAATATATCGTCTAACGCACACAAAAATGATGTCCACCATTCACGCCATCACGCTTCTCCTCAACATGGCCAAAATATTATGCACGAAGAGGTTGGACTTCCGATGATAGAACCTCAGCAATCCTGGAAATACTTCGTTGATGAACAAAGAGTTGTAAACTTGAAAAATAACTCTTCGAATGAAATTTCTCGAACTTTTATGCATAATTTATCCTTAAATTATACTCCAATTTCTAAGTCAATAGAGTCGATCGAATCGTATGAACCCGATCGTTCAAACTCATCTTCTAATAATAAGGGTAAAGATAACAAATTCACAATGGTCAATCATAGCCGTCAATCTCCCATTAAGTGGGATCCAAGAGAGAACAATAATGAAAATACGCTTACTGAAGCTCCACAAGTAGTCCTTGACAATACCGATGATTCATATTCAGGTGATTTTAGATTTAGCTAGGTTTAAGCTATCTGTTGGTTATTTTTTTTGTAACGATCGAGAAGCGTAGAGATGCGATCAACTACAATTTCTACTTCTATTTTTAAAAAAAAAAAAAAAAAAATTTTTTTTGAAATTTTTATATGTTATATTCAGAATCCTGGTCAGCAAGTTCAATGCTAAATGAAAATGAAAATTGGGGTCTACAACAGGGTTTAACTCCTCAGCAACAACGGTTTATGGCGAAACGAAAATATCGTAATGATAATATATCCACCACGGTCGAACAGCCTGCTACCCAACGCAATCTTAACAAAACTGATTTAAATAATACTCAAGAAGTCAATGTTTCAGAATCTTTAATGGATGCACATAAAGTATGACTTTTTAATGTTTGTAACTAAAAAAATATAAAGATCTAAATTTTGTTTTTAATTAGAAATTACAAAGAATGAAATTTAATTTATCTGCTGGAGATCTGCTGGGAAAATCTGTAAACTATTGCAATTTTGAATGGGCATTTGATTAAAATTTATTAATATTGTTTTATATCTTGTGTTTTAGCACGAAGAATTGGTTCTTCTTTTGATACAGTTACGCCGTGATCAAACCAAATTAGAGCACAAATTAAATAAGTGTAGATTAGAATTAGAGTCGAAACAAAGATTGATTCAGATGTTAGTTATTTATTTAAACACTGTGTACATGTAGCCTAGTCTGACCAATTTTTACCTGCAATTTTTCTAGGAATTCCATGAATGGAAGTGATCAGTTGATGTCTAACCAACAAATGTTTCAACAATATGAAGAAATGACTAAGCAGGTAAATTGATCGAAAGCATTTTAATTTGAAAAGCTGGTATTTATTAATATTTTTTTAATTAGTACGAGTTAACCAAACCATTGGTTAATCTGGTTGACAACATGGTAAAATTAGGCAGTTTATATGGAACTACCGAACTGGCACCCGAATTAAAGCCACGTTTAGAAGGTTCTGGGGATAATTCTAAGAAAATGTTGGAGTTTTCGAGACTGCTTCAAGAACAACGCCTGCAAAATGATAATCAGTTTTCGGGCTGGTATCATTTGCAACAGCTTGAACAAGTAAAAGTGTAGCACAACACGGTTAAAAATATCAAATGTAATTAAATTTATTGTTTGCATAAAGAAACTTCAAGAAGCTAGTCAATTAGATACTGTTTTGTTAGAAGAATCTCACGCGGTATCCGATCTGCAACAAGATAAAGTAATTTAAATTTTGTAAAAGTATTAAAGTATAATGTGCTTAAAGTATTTAAAATCCTTAGGAGATGTTAGAGAAAGTGGTTGAAAATCTTCGGTCTAAACTGAACTCTTTCAGAGACAGTCCTGTAGAATTAGAAAAATTACAAAAACAACTTCGAACAGCAGAAAAAGAACTTTTTAAAATCCGAAGTCAGTTATCACAAGGTGCTCAGGTAGTTTATACATTTTTAAAGTTTGAAATGATTTTTACTATAAATTTTGACTATTAGAAATTAGAAGAAACCGCAGCAGACAATGCTAGAATTGAAAATGAAATTGGAATGTTGAGACAGCGAGTTCAAAATTCAATCGTTCATGGTTTGGGAAACGATAATTCCGTAATTAACTTCTTGTGCTATTTTATAATACAACTATTCTTTAATATTAATTTTTTAATCGTAGACTAAAGCTTCTTATATTAAGGTTCAATTGGAAAAAGAATTATCACGCATTTCAAATGTCATGGAAGATTTGGCTTGGAAGAGAAAAGAGTTGAGTGGAGCCCTAGAACAACTGAAAGATCGCAATAAAGCATTGTTGGCTGATGTTCGAGCTAGTCCAACAGGTGTTGCTGGTGCGTAATTTTAATGATTTGGGATACGTAATAAAATAATTAATTTTAACTTTTTAACAGGTTCCGCACCACTTCCTAGTCGGAAAAATCATCGTAGCACGTACCTCGAGACGGACCTTGATACAATGGAAACGAGAGATATTATAGAAAGTTGGAAGCAAATTGAAGGTTCAAATACTAACGACCAAAAAACCGATGAAACCACTGGTATACCTTTATACGTTAACACTTATGCTAGTAGTACTGGATCAGATGATGCATCTACAGTTACGGTAACAAGCTTAAAGGTGGGGTAACATTTTATTTACTGTACAGTATTTGATTTTGGCCATATAATTCTAAATGGTTTTGCATTATTGCGAGTTTAGGAAGATATAGACAGTTCTTTAGATTCCGAGAATCTAAAAAACGAATCTTATGAACCTCAAGATATTATTGATGCTGACGATCGCACAAAAAGATTTTATGGACTTATTCCGAAAGATAAACCAGCTGAAATAAAGACTGTAAGAATAGTCAAGAGAGAATCTGAACGACGAAGTAAAGTTCGAGACCGAAGGAAAAGCGATTTAGATGGGGATGTTTCATTAATGAAAATTGGTGAAGAGTCGTATGAGACAGATCTTTTAGATCCAGCTGAATTGACAGAAGGTAAAATATTGCATTTTATTTTTATAAGTTAAGTCGAATTAATTAAATCGTTATAAAACAGTGCAATTTAGCCATACTATGTCATTGCCAAGGAATTTTAGCCAAGCGTTGTCTGACGCCAACGAGTTTTCCAGTAAGATGCTGGGGTTAAAGTTGTCGAGTAATACTAACCTTACTGGAACGGAAACTATTTCGACTCCAAGTTCTACGGCTAGTGGAAAAAATGTTTCCTATTATTATAGGACTCCAAGTTTATCGGTAAGAAGTAGATTTTAATTTGCTTTTGGTTTGTTATTTTTCTTTTTTTTTTTTTGCATCAATAACATTTAGATTAGATGTTAATTGTAATTTTTAGATCTTTTGTTAACTGGCCTGTTAATTTTTTTAGGTTACATAATTTTTTTTCATTTCTTTTATTTTTATGGCTTGTTTTTTTTTTTTTTTTTATTTTTGTCAATTATTTTGAACGTTCTGGCAAATGTGGCGGCTGTTGCTGTTGACAGAGTTTGAATTCAGAGCCATCGTCATTTTCCGCTCGAGACCGTCTTTTTGGGCGCCCCATCACTTCATCACATCATCAGAATTGCGGCTTTTCTAGTAGTTCTAACTCCATGGCAACCCCGACCTTTAAATCTGAAACCGCTCGCAAAATAGTGGCTGAAGCAGCTGCTAGTGATATTCTTAGTAAACAGACTGATTTCATTATGCATGAAATAGTAGCTGAAAAAAGTGAACCTGAACCTGCTACCGATATTGTTCTTGCGCACGAGGCTATTAAATGTAGAGCTGATGGTTTGAAAAAGAAGCAGAAGCGAAGAGCGAATACAATTTCTAGTAGTCAACCTCTGATTTTGGAAACCACCATGCAAAGGATGGCAAGTTCTTCACTATTCTCTCTTCATACACTTTTTCTTTTATATATCCCGTCTTTTTCTCAATCGCATTTTTCACAATAATTCAATAAAATATTTAGATATATATTGTTTTTCTATAGAAAAAAAATCTATCTGCAAAATTGATTGAAATTATTTTTTAAAAACTCAATGTAGGTTCATGCTAGATCACGAGATGATTTAGACATTGAGCAATGCCTGAGATCAGCGAATACACCAGATGTAGTTAAAAGTACCATTAAAAAGAGTGACATGTTTGACGAGTCAACCATCGATCGTGAGGTAAAGTGCAATTAATTTGATAAATTATTAGACTATTACGTTCTAAACCTTCATAAGAAAAATTTTTATAAAATCGAATTCTGTAGTCACTCAGCCATCACGTCGAACGTTTCATTTTTTTAATAGCATTTATTAAGTTTTATTTTTTAAGTTCGTGTTTAATTGTCTTATATTATTTTATTGTGCTATTTTTAACTCGTGTTGTTTGATCATTGTAGTTGGGTCTTCCGCAAAAAATTCTTATTCCTGAACGTTATGTGGAAGAAACATCGGAGGAACCTACTCCAGCAGAGCAGCTTCATCGTTTACAAAAAGCAGAATCTATTCGAAAGATGTTATCTGAATCATCCACGTAAACTTGTTTGTTATAGTGTCGATGTTTTATTGTACATGTAATTTTAAAATTTAGATATGGAGATTCTTCTAAGCAAGAAGAAGTTCAAACTTCTACGTTAAAGAAAAAATTTGAAGCAGATCGCAGGCAACGAGAACATTTACTAGCTCTCAATCAAATAATTGCAAAAGAAGTAATGGAGCGCAGTAAAGCAGTAGCCGGTAAAAACTTAATTTTTTTTTTTGACGTATTAGATACAGTATTTGTAATATTTCCGAAATTACAGCACAACATATAATTTTGTATTTTTATAATAATTTAATTTACAATGCCATTTATTTTGGCTTGAGTTTTATTGATTTTTACGTTATTGGATTATTTTAAAACACTTGGAAATTTTTGCGAGGATTATTATAGTTTTTATTCATTTAGCTTCGTTTACTGGTCCATTGGATAAATAGTCTTCCAACAAATATACAGTACATATTAGGTTTGATTATACAATATTTTTAAAACTTTGGTGATGGTTTTACTACTATTAAGTTTGCAGCAACTAAAAATCAGTATTTAAACATAAGCTTGCAAATGTATTTAATGTAGTGGGGTTGGTTTATTTTAAATTCTGCATACTAATTCGCCTCTTTATCCCTCCTTTGTAGCGAGAGCCATGAAAAATCCACCAAAAGTCGCTAAGAAGAAAAGCGAAGAGGAGTTGAGTCCCGATCATCCGTTACCTTTCGTTCAGCAACGGGAAAATCTTCTCACATAAATTTTCTTCTAATGTATGTAAGTTTCAGATATCACATTTTTGACTCAGCAACGGTTTGCTGAGAATTACCATACATGAATTGCCTTTTCGATATGCTGCATCATGTAAGATATAATTGAGAGTAATTATTAATGTGTGCAATACAAAATTACTTACCAATACTGTTTTCTACAGTATTATTTAAATACAAATCAATGTGTACTAATACTTAGTAGGCATTTGATAAAATTATTATCTTCAAAATAAACCCTCGGCCTCATAGAATCAATTTAAAAATGAAAGTACAGTATGTATAATAATTCTATAATTTTTGGTATTATTTGAAATAACTGCTTATTTTATTGCAAGTTTTTCCTACTGTGAAAATCATTTTACAGTTTCCAATTATTGTTTAGTAAAACTAAACGTTTATTTGTATACATTGTATTATTTTGTTTAATTGTTATAATAATTATGAAAAGCATTCCAATATTATAATATTTATGAAACAGAATGAAAAGTTACAGTACTCTAAAGTTTCCCACAGTTTTATGTAGATCTCTTGTTAATTTTTATTTTGATGTAAATCTATCCATGTACAGTACCTAATTAATTGGTAAATTTAACTCCGAAATTTAAATCTATTTAAATGTTTTATCATCGAAAAAGCTTTACTGTTAGCGAAATTAATACTCGATTTATCTTCCCAACTGTATACAAAATATAATTATCTTATTTTCATTTGTAGCTCTGACTAATAATGTAAAGTAGAAGGGAATTTTAATGAAAGTTTGTTTTTAATTAGCCTAATTGTTCAATTTGTAATTGAAAAATTTAGTTGGTAACATAATATCGAGGGATTTATAACCAATAGGCATAAGTAATAATGTAATGATTTTAGAATTTCCGTAAGTCGATCTTAATAAAATTGATTTTCAAATTATGCCGCATAATTAAATTATTGACGAATTTGAAATCAGCGGAAATATTTGGCACGAAATTTTATTTTACAGCATTTACGATATGCCTTTTGAATATGAATGTTTGGATATTTAATCTCGGTATAATATCAAATATTTGGGTAGCCTACAATAGGACAGTTAATTATTATTAGTTTATAAAATAAAATTGGAAAACATATGTTTAGATTAATTAGCAGAAATACAAAATGTTAAATCAGGATTGTGTGATGAAAGCAATTTTATTCCTTATTGAGTTGAGAATTAACACATACTCGTACATTATTGCTGATATTTTAATGTTTGTTATATTAAATTTTTTTATGAAATATTAGATATTTTAATTTATTCACTATTAATTTCTGCGTTTAAAAATATGTATTTACCGGCATATTAATAAATAACAAAATAATGTGCAATTTAAAAGAAATTGCAGTATTATCGCTACCAATAATAATAATAATTTTATTATAATTAAAAGTTTTATAGGTTATTTTACAAAATAACTACTACCCTGGTAAAACGAACATGGCTTACATTTATTTTTATTTAAATAAATAAAATTATTTGCAAGTACAGTAGCCTACTTTGCTTCGACTAAGCAATGCCGAGTCGAAAGATAACCCTATTAAAAGGGAAAGGAAGTACATGTAGGCCTACTTAACTCTTCAATAACGGAATATTTTAAAAGCATAATATTTACAAAACAATTATTCCTTGTATTAAATCTACTCGTATACTGTATTTGGAACAATTTTGAAATTTGAGATTTGAGAAGATTTTCAAAGAATGTCGAAATTGATCTCCAAGACATTTTGAAACGTGACATATATAAAATTGCATGTAATCTGTACAATTAGGGGCCGACTTTATAAATTTTATTGTTTACATATTTTTAAAAATAGTTTTGGGTTTATATCGTCTAAGCATTATTTTATCACCAACATTTTTTTTTATTATTTTTTGTGGTTTTTGATCATATTATTTTTTCGTGTTTTTTTTTTTTTTTTGTAATTTTTACATTTTCTTTTACTTTACATTTTGTGCTAGTATCTTTATTTATTTATTCACTTTTGTATTTTGATAACTAACGCGAGTGGTTCCTTTGTGACGAAATCGTGATTAGATAAAAATGAAAAATAGGAGTTCGTTTGTTTTATGGCGCATAAAGGGCGAGGTTTAGAGGTTTATAATTTTGATGAGAATTACTTTCAAGTTTAAGGGAGAAACGGTCATGTTGCTCTACTTTGCTTTTCTTGTGTGTCCCGTGACCTTAACCGTTGGTCAGGTGAGGTTTTGAGTTCGGAATTGTAATTGCGGTATCATTTGTAACGAAATGTTAATGTTTCAGTTTGTGATCGGATGCGAGTCGAGTGTGGACTGTCCTTACGGCGAGTTTTGTGATAAGTCGTTGGGCAAACAGTCTATCTGCTCACCCTGTATCGATTGCGATCGGTTCAATCGGTTTCCGGCGGAAGCGAGCTGCGTGGCCAACGTCCTCGACGATTGCGGTCCTTGCTTGTACAGGTACTATGATGCACTTAAAACTACTCCTTGTAAAACTCCAGGAAAGTTAATGTAGAAACTATCACAAAACATTAAATCTAGTTATTACACAAACAAACAGTTAAAAATAACCGTTCAATCTTCAAAATAGTCTTTTAAAATATTAATACAGTACTGTAAATATACGAAATGGTTCTTCATTAATTCCCCCCTCCCTCCCTTCTCCCCAAAAAAAGCTGTTAAAGTATGCGAGTAGGCCCTACCGGTAATTAAAAAATTACCATTCAAAAATTTTAAAATAAAAACAAAAAATCAATTTTTTGTGTTAAAAAATGCCGTTTTTTTTTTGTGTGTTTATTTTAAAACTCACCAAACTGCAAAAAAAAAAAAAAAATGCTAAATTGAAAAAAATCACAAAAACAAATATAACAACAAAAAAGTCACTATTAGCACAGGAAAGCTATTTCTGAACAGTAAAAAAGTTTGCAAAATTTAATAAAACATTCATTATTCATCATTAAACTAACAGCAAGAAAACAGGCAGCCGACAAATTTTAAAACTTATTTTTACTGTGAAATAAAAAGTATGCACCAAAGGCGATAATTATTATATTTTTCCCAGATAAAATAGAATTACACTATTCCATTCGTTATAATACAGTTCAAAATTAAGTTTTGATGGTTCTGTACATGTACGTTGTTTCTTTTTAGTTATCAAGATATTTCTTATTATAATCACGAGAGAAGATTGGAAAAGTGCGAAAAAATTCAGTACAATAAAAGTGTGAAACATAAGACTAAATAATTATATTTTACTTATTTTTTCCCTATGGTTTTATTTTAGATAAGAGTTCAAGAATTGATTGCTCCATTTCGGTTTTAATATTACTGTATCTTGCTTTTAAATGCGGCTTACACCTCATGTCTCTGAACGATTTGTCAGTGTGAGGATCGAGATGAGCTGTTAGGTTAACGCTTACCGGTTCGCACGACAATTACTGTAAAAAGTATTGTTGCATAATTATTTTTATCGAATTTGTATTTGTCCCTTCCCAGACTATTTACACCCACCCATCGTTATATTATGATCTCTCGCTATAACGACGTTTGAGGGTCTTTTACTGGAACGCATCACTGCCATAGCCTACATGTATACATGAGGGTTTTGGTGTTTTGTTTCCTTCTCTCAATCTGCCCAAGGCGACTAAAATGCAATAGCAGACAATAATTAATCACTCAGTCACATGTTAAAATCCTGAAGCCACTACCGGTAGAACACAATCACATCCACCAACATTTTTTGAAAATAATAATTATTATATTGTCATGTGGCCGGTATCCATTTTTAATTGTACTCAGTGTGTAAAATTAAACTTTGTAAAGAATATTAGTCAAAATAATAAAGTCAAGGTCATTGCAATTCAAACCTGACAAAATCATCAACAATTTCATTGGGACGATCAAGGCATTGGTTAGTCATTCACGTAACAGTAAGTTTAACTAATAATCATAAAATTTGATGCGAATATAATTATACTTGTGATAAAGGTTAAAATAATACTCCCTCCGTCCGGAAATAAGTGTCCGATTTCAATTTTTTTTAAATATTAAGAAAAGGCAGCTGTACTTTTAA
>JAQGAZ010002427.1:0-17894 GCA_034692225.1 Polydesmus complanatus
CCCCCCAAATGAAAACTGTAAACTCATACATTGCATTGCTGCATTTCTCTGTTTGAATAATGTTTTGAGCCTCGCGTTGTAGTAGAGAGGAAAGACTCTTGCTCTTTATACGGTATATCAGGCAAAGCGTATACAAACAGTAAGGTAATACCCCAACAAAAAAAAAAAAAAAAGGAATTTTAATCGCGTTTTAATTGAATTGCGTTTAATTACGTATTAATGCTTTCCGTATAAATTAATACTCAAGTTCGATGCGAAGTGATGTAGTGCCGACTTTTTTTTAGACGAATCAAAATCGGTTTAGATGCTTTTTTGCGCTTTTCGACGAACTTGTTGAGAGAGATTACTACAGCTGTTGATAATTGCAAATATTCTAATCTGATTACCATATCAGCTCGGTTTACTGAATTTTAAATGCTGTTTGATCGATCAACTTTAAGTATTTGAATATTGCTTTAACATTATCCTGTTTTACAAGTTTTGTTCTTCCGTTTGTAGCCTACTTGAAGATAATGGTTGAAGCTTTCGTGCTTGAAGCGTGATTTATTAATTTTTTTTTTTAATTTTTAAACTACCTACGAACGGTTGTTGTTGAAGAAAGGGGGAAAACACTCGCATGTATAGTATACAATACTCTGAGGTAATGAGGCGAAACTTGAATAATTATTATTAAAAATGCGTAAACTCCCTTTTATTTCGAAGCTCATTTATCTTTATCTAATAAGTTTGATTTTGTTATTAATAAGAAATATTGTTTTAACCTGTATTATTGAAGTCGAAATTGCCTACTCAGCACTCTGGGAACCTACTGCAGTAAATGATTGTTTTGGTTCTTGATTTAATAACAATAATTCGTGAGCCGTAGTTACTACTGGGGTTGTTTGAAAACATCAAAGATGAATACACTGCATTAGCTTTAAAAGTTTGATGAAAAACGTGTAACAGCGTTCTTTGAAAAATCAGCGTTACGTTTCTTAAAGATAATTTATAGAAGAAAGTCAGGTGGCCTTCGATTCCTTAAAATAGAAAAGCATATTGTACATTTTGTGCTGGTGAAACTGTGGTATTGATGTATACAATTCAATTGAAGGTGTTGAGATTTCAAGGTGCAAAATGTGATGAATGACGACATTTCCCGGTGCGTGTGTTTATCTTCACACTTGACTTGACTATTTATTCTTGTAATTCAATTTTGTTGGGTTTTTTATTTTTTTTTATTATCTTTATTTGGTTTTGGAATGTGGAGGATATTTTCTATTTCTAAATTTTAGTCGTTAATTTTACGCATTTCTTTTGATAGTTAATGACAAAAATATAGAGTTGTCATTTGCATTAGATTTCATCTACATGTATGCGCGCGAAGAATAATTAAATGTTATGACCGTGACGCAGGAGCTCATAAAACAAAGCTACAATTTGCAGTAATTAATTGAAATCTTTGTTTGCATTTTCCTTGAAGTTAGGCGGCAGAGATTGAAGAGCAAACGGGGAAAGGGCCTTCCTTCGCTTCATTTCGTTTAAATGCTTTCTGATTATACGCTCTTCCGCTGTTACTTCTTTCTTTCAAAAAAAAAAAAAAAAATACAATGAAATGCACGGAGAATTTAATAATATGAGTTTAGGATTAACTCGTCGAAAATCGTGCAAATCTATATTTTGATGGCAAGTGTCAGGTTGCATCATGCACATCTTTATACGTGTTCATTACAACGAATTAAGTTCTTTTTTTTTACTTTTTTTTTTAAAAACTTCTCTCAAGGGCTTTTTCAACATGTATTTTTACATGTAACACAGTGCATGTTGCGTTAAGGAATATTTATTTGAAAGAATTTTTTTTTTTAGAAGAAAAAAAGTAAAATAGAAAAAAAACGAAGTTGAGATTCTAATTAACTACCGTAAGGCATTTAATTTTGAAATGCTGCAAAGTTAAGTATATTTTATCTATGAAATAAACTGAAGTTAGCATATTTTTCAGAAATACTAAAATAATATTATAATAAATATCAAGTAAATTATTTACGACGAAAGGAATTTTCAACGTAATGGTCGGCTAATTGGCATCAAGTAAAATGCGCTGGTTTTATTTTAATCTCTATTTATTTCTCAATTAGCGAAAGTGTATATTATAATTAATGCGCCAATATAAATAAAATTATTGCAGCATGATACTTTTAACAACGCGATAAAACAGTTAATGATAATTATCCGGTATGGTTAAATGATTCTTAAAAATCTATCTCTTGTTGCTATTTTTGAATGGATTAGCTATTGTACATTACGCCGTAGACACTTAAAACTAAACTTTTTATGGTTGGGTTGCGGTAAAACAAATTTAATATCGCGATTTACTTTCAAGTGACTTATAATTTTGTTTGCTCGCGCGCAGCAGTCTTTTCTAATAAAATTCAACTTTAATACCCGAAGGAAGAAAACACTGAAAGGGCATACCGTAGTAATTATGTTAAGAATTTTTTCTTTTTCTTCATAATTTTGAAAATATCGCATGCAAATTTTAAGATAGATGTAAAATATTGCAGTAAAAATTATACAGTCTGGTGGTTTTTTGCGATATTTTCTGTGATGTTAAAGATATTAATAAATTTAAAAATTAAAACAGGGAAACGTGATAAATTTACAATGAGAAATAAATGGGAAACGCCAAACGTTTTATTATAAAGTAATTATTTTTATTCTATAAAGTTTTTACTTTATTTTAAAAGCACATGCAATTTACGCTTATTTTTTAATGTTTTTTTTTTTTTTTTTGATTCATTAAATGATTAGAGATATTATCTATAGTTCTAGCTTAGTAAAGGGCGTTTAAATTGAACGGAAATAACTTTTTTTTTTATTTGAAAATTTACAATCAATTATTGGTGCTTTTAAAAAAGGGGAACTGTGATTTATGATTTTTCCGTCAAGCATTACACGCGCGGCCTCCCGAAAAGACGTTCTGCATTGAATAATCGATGGCGTCTTTCACTCTTAGTATGCATTTGACATTAATTTTCAAATTTATGAGTGAAAGATATATTGTAAAACGCCTATTTAACAGCTAATGGGAAAGTAGGAGCTCTGAATATTAAATAAATTTTAACGCTGTTGTAGATGTGCTCTTTACTAGCCGTTCAATTTCTTCATTGCACCGGGAAAATGTTTACTGTTTGATGACTGAAAAACATAATTAAAAAGAAACTTCGTCGTGACTTTAATCCTCAATTACATTCAGATAATAAGTTAATTGAAGTGGGGAGTCGGGTAGCGGAAAGAATTCATAAGATGAAATTTTATTTTTCTTTTTCAAAAAGTAAACAAGAAGAAGAAGATTTGAAGCTAAAAATATTTCGAACGTGCTTACTTAGTGGTTGTCTTACCAAGTTGTGTGTTTTTGTATGGCGTCTCTATTGTAGAAATAGAGCCAGAATCATCTTTGACGGAACTTCACGGAGCTGTTTTCATTTCCTCTTACATTTTTAAAAAAAAAAAAAAAACTATTTTGCCGATAATAAATCGATTCTTAAAATTCTTTTACTCACGGCACGCGTGCAACATCTTCAATATAACAACGAATTTAGATTTTTAGCACATTTTTTGTCCTGGTGTTTATGCGATTTGTTTACATTCGAGTTTTTTTTTTTTTTTTTTAAAAAAAGACAAGTTTTGAAAACGCATTCACGTACATTTCAATATTTGAAGTTCTATACGATATCTTCACACAACAAGTTTGTCGTTTGAGTGAACAAGTGATTTATCTGTATGTTGTTTACCGTAGGGCACGTAACTGTCTCAGAAAAGAAGCGTAAACCTTATGTTAACAAAATAGATTTTGAGTTGCGTCATTATTTTATTTAAAAACGCAAAATTTTCATTTGAAATTGGGCGATTGGATAACATTGGAGATGAAATTCTTCCGTCTAAAATTAGATTTAGTTTATCAGTTTGCACCTCGAATCTACTCCTACTTCTACACTGGTACTCGCGTGTTCCGATGAATTTAAAGAATTTGTTAACGATCGACGAGTGTTGGCGCACTTGAATCTACCTAGTGGCTAGGGATGAATGCCGCGTTATTTAGTTGTCGTTTAAGGAAGACAAATGCCAGGTGTTTGTTACTTTTAATAGTTTATTTCTCGTACAGATTCTCTTCGGAGTTGCGATTTAGCAACTGGAATCTTTTAAAAATTTTTTCTTTTTTTTTTTTTTTTGCAAATTGCTTTCGTGTACAACAGTGTTTGATTAATGGTGCACCGACACCCGATGCGTATGAATTTACGTCAACATATTGAGATTGATTTCAATAGTTGTACAATTGCAGTGACAAATAAATGAAAATGTAATAGCAAAAAAAAAATGAGAAGAATGCGAATATTAATTTTGATTTCAATGAAGATGCGCGGTTGACTATTTAAAATAAAGTTTACAATGAAGAATGATTACGTCATTAGCTATTCATTTAAATTACAGAAATAGTCTAAAATGCAATCCATTAGCTAACTACTTTTTTTTTTTTACTTTGAAATTGACAAAGCATTCGGTGACACACAATTATAATTACGAGATAAATAAAAATGGTGTAATTTATGGCATTTATCGTAATAACTTATACAAAATAGAAAAGGCCCGAAATTTGATTGATTATCGTCTTAGTCAAATTGCTAGGAATTCAAATTTTTTTTAATGAGAAGTATTGCGATGAAATGTACAGTATTTAGTAATGGCAAATTTAGCGAAAAACCGCTTATGAATGACTTTGACTTTCTTTTTACTCTCTAAAATAATGTTAATGGTATTTATCATGACAACGTTATATAATTTATCCGAAGTCAATTTGTTCTTAATTTATTTCTTTTGTCAAACACATTATTTTTTTTCACCAACGTTGGAAAAATATAAATCATCTATCAACTTCTTTTTTAATTGAATGATTTTTTTTTTGCTCGTTCCAAAAAGCTAAAGAAAAAAAAATTTTAACTTGGCGTTACTTCATTATTTGGAACAAATATTATCATTATTAATGGTTCGTAACCAAAAATATTTCCCAGGCGAAATTTTTATGTTATGTAAGTATCGGTTTGGGTTGGAGGGAATTGCCTTCCTGTCTACGGACCATAAGTTTAAGAGTAAATGAAAGATAGGGAGATGAGTCGGAAGTGGTGCGCCATAGTTACTGCAGCTGCGAAAAATCTTCCTAGGCACACAAATAAAAAAGCAACATTAGAGTCAACTACGGTATTAACATTTAACCGTGGGCTTATTTTAGTTCTATAAAAGGCGAAGGCTGAATCGCTTTGGAACCTGGCACCCACCTTATCAATACCCTCGTGTTCAAATATTGCATACTGTAGATTCGTATTAAGTTTGTTAAAAGTGATCGATACGTGATAAAAATGTTAATCTGTACCAACTTATTTTGTTTGATGTGGCTTCTAATGCTTGTTGATCTTAAATGAAAGTTTGCTTATCTCGTATCAACCTCGCCACTTACTCCACATTTAACGTCTCGGGATCTATCGATTTATTACTCAAACTGCACGCGCTTTTACTGTGCGTGATAGAAAATGGGAACTTGTTATACCATCTAATGAATGTGGGCATATCTGACGATTGGTTACATCAATTTGACATTGAAGTACATACGCATTTTAATTTAAAAAATAAATTGCACAGTATTGTTTTTGAAAGTGACACATAGTCATCACGTTTCACTGTTTATATAATTTATTCAAAAATAATTCGCGAAGAATATAATTATTTATAATATTAAATAATTTTGAAGTACTGTACATGTACATCTTGCTGTATTAACAAAAACAGATTGTTTATATCGGCGGCATAGGGAACTTGGAATGAGTTTGAGGGTGAGTGGATTAATTAGCCTAGGATTAATGCGTAGATAAATCATTTTGAAGATTTTGACTTTGATTTATAACAAATTAAGATGAGCATTTTGCGAGTGGGTTTATATATTTTTGCTTAAGGAAGCTTCAACAGGAAGTCGTTAGTTTGACTGCATTGCGCATGCTTTAATAACTTTAATAATTTCCAATAATTAAATCTGAGAAATTAATCTTCGCGCAATTGTTTTTAACACTGAAATAATTATTACTCGGAGTATCGAATAAATAATTAAAACTAATTATTTATTCGAGCGTAAATTCTGTAATCTCTAGTTAAAAACATAATGGAAATTATAACTACAGTATTTGTTATTGGGTAGTTGAGTTTCAATTAATTATAAAAAGGTCTTTTAGTATTAATAATAATAATTGGTGTTTTTTTTTTCCAAACGGTTACGTTCTGTCTGCATGTAAGTACGTTAAAAATTGAAGAGTCTAACGTGGCAATTATCTAATTATAATAGGCTGAGATAATAGTACTACCCTGCAGTTGGATTTCTTTTAGCTATAAAACTTTAAAACAATTCTGCTGTAGTAGAGTCACGTAGCGTTAAAGCATTTTAAGACCTAAAAAAACTATTAATTTTAATTTGCTAACTAATCGATCTTCAGCTTTCTGTAAACAATTTTTTTAAAGGGCACGTTTTACTGTTTAAAAAAGCTTTAACAAATCTCTTTTTAAGAGCGAATGGTTAAAAGTAACTCGTATTAGTATTTTTGCTGACTTTCGTAAGATTGTGTAATTATTACGGATTTTTTTTTTTTGCCTTTTGAGATTTTGAATTACTTTGTTATTCACTATTGCGTGTGTTTTATTACTCTTTTTTTGTTTAAATTGTACGCTAAACGTAAATGTATTAGCTTCTTGATACGATTTTAAATGAAAAGGCTAATCGTATAACACTCGAAAGTTACTACTCTTTGATTTCGCTAGAATAATAAAAGTTTGGTGTTAATGATAGAAATGGGAAATTATTTTGCAGTTCGTTCACGATTTTAGCGAATTGTCGACGACTGGGATTAGTATAAGCCACGTGGTGAGTGATGAGACATTCTTAGTTTTATTCCTTTTGGAAAAGTGTCAATCGAATCAAGTGCGGGCTAATGTCAAGTGATTTTCAATATATCATAGCAGAAGACTAATCTAATTTCCAAAGCACGACCGAAATGAATTGAGGTTAAATTTTGAATACGATATTATTTTTACAGCAACGCAGCGGCAGCGGCAACCAGTCAGTCAAATTACACAGTATTAGTTGATTTGACAGCTGCTGTTCAGGCGCCCAATGTAGAGAAAAATGTTGCACCGGTACTCGAACTAATGTCAACGTCTCTTTCTCCGCTTCACACATTCTAAGTGTTAAGACAAGTTATTAAATTCGGTGTCATTCTCGGTTAATAATGTCACATAACCCATATTTTGACAAGCATGGAAATTTAGATTTTATATCCGTTTCAAAACTTATCTATTTTCCTCCAAAAAAAAAAAGTTTTTTTTTCCCCCTCTCTTGCTGCGTCTCTATTTATAACATGGATTGAAACATATTGAAAGGAATCGATTTTTCCCAATTTCTCTCACGTTCCCTGTTAGTGCCCTTTGTTATGTACGCAGGTTCCGAATAAGAATTTGATGTTGGTTGAAATACAAAGCACGCATCTGCTGCATGCAAATTTCGAGATTTATTGGAAATCTGCTCGATCTGTTTCCAAGCTATTTTATACCCAATTGAAACATGATGAGCGAACGTTGGGAATCAAAATTTTATTTTGTTTTTATGAAACATCGAAAAACTTTATTTGACACAGAAATATATCATATTACATTTAAACTATACACGTGATTATTATTAACATTGACCACAGTTCAGTGTTTAGGCGAATTTTATACAATTTTCGTAATATTATATACAGTATAATATTATTTTTGAAAGATTAATTTATTCGATTGAAAAAGAAGAAAAAAAAAACCCCCAGCGAGTTATATTGGATATTGATACTGTGACGAGTTATGTGGGTAGAAGGATGACATGTGGGTGAACGCTGGACACGAGGTTACTGTCATCTTTTCCAAGATACAATAATGATGTGCTGACAGCCAAAGGGCAAGGTTTTTGTCTTCTTTTTTTTTTTCATTCTTTTTCGCCGAGAAGTTTGACAAAGTTTATTCAAAATAACGCACGCACGAGAGATTTCATTGAAGGGCTAAGTCTTCTCATCACAATATCGGAAGAGAGCACAAATGAATGATGCTGTCGCGCACGATCGATTCTTTTCTTCAAATTTGACGTCATTTTCGATAACCGCCTTATCTAAATCACGTTATAGCTCAAAGCATTCCTAAAACTTTTTTTTCCCCCCATCGCTTTGTGTTTAGTTATGGTACATAATATTTGTTATATTGCGTACTTTCAATGTACAACCACTGGGACACTATTTTGATTTAAAAAGTAGTTGCGATTAAATATGCTATTAAAAATGCATTTTTGATTAACTATATTGAGACAATTTTTTTAGCGGTTTGGGGAAGTTATTTTCAATAACAAGATAATACACGTAACAATAATATTGACTATGTAAATGGAGAGTTCAATAAGGAAACTTTTATCTAGAAGAATGCGGTTTGTTTTTATCAATAATTCTTTGCATACGGTTGCATTACTTAAAGGACATTTTTATAAATTTAAATTTTTTTTTAAGAAAAAGAAAAATAATAATTTGCAAGCGGGTTCATTTTATACTGAGTATTATATACTTCATACACTAGATACGGGTGTTACCTTTAAATGTATTTGTATCATAATGTTGTAAATTTTCAAGAAAATTTATTAATTATCGGTAAAAAAAAATATTATTATATATTGCACATAAAAGTGATAACAAATTATACCGATAACATTTATTTAAAGACTGAACGAATGATGTTTGGTATAATACTGTAATTAAAGAATAGCAAGTAGCCTACTGTAACAGTACAGTAATGGAAATCCTTGAAACAGACAGTTTTGTAAACCCACGAACCCAATTCATTCTGTTAAAGCTGGCGACTCATTTTTACGAAACGGTTAATATAGCAAATGGGTTTTGAGGAAGAAGAAAAAAAAAGAATGTGTTTGTAAAATTCATAATTATGTAAGAACTGAGAACTAGCTTTCACATTTTCATGTGTTAAGGGAAATGAGAAGGAAAAAGAAATTAACTAAATTATTGTCTTACTTTTACAATCAAGAATTTAATTTTATATCGTCTAACTTGAGCGGAATCATTTTTAATAGATAATGATGATAAAACGGTACGGTGAACTTGCTGCGGGCGGAATCCAGGGGCTTGGTCGATGCTTGCCGCCACTTCACAATAAAAAGATACTTAATATACTATATTTCAACCGTGAATTTTAAATTTGAATAGCGTTCTGAAAAAAAGACTGTGGCTGCTATGGGAGTTGGGAATTTATTTAAATAATAGTTTTTCAAAAGCGGCACAAAAACATATGATTCGCTTTCGTCTACCATAAATGTATTTGCTCAAACTCTTTTTACTACTTTTGCTAAAAAAAACCCTTGAAGTTTTATGAAATTTATTATTTGTGCGAAAGGTATTATCGGTATTTGTGATGTGGCTTTTACGTTTTATTTGCAAAATTGGGTACCGACACTTGCACCAGTGAACATTTTTTTTTTTTTTAAAAAAAACATTTTCTTTAAATTTAATCTTGCATTAAGCATCGATATTACACAGTATAATGACTATCCTAAATTTTATGAAGGGAGATGTATGACATGTACCGGTATATAATTCTTCATTGAATGTGATCAAATCTTAAGGTGTGTACAATAAATCTCAATACCCGTTTTAAAAATTTTAACATTTACCGGTACTGTATAACATTTTCGTAAGTAATTTGTGGATTACATTATATAATTCGACCAATTGGATAATTATAATTGGTGTAATTTTAACATCGAGACATCGCTTAAAATATTAATAAATAAATGTGATATTTACATTGTGTTTTATAGATTTTAAATCTTCTGTTTATTCATGCTTATAATTATTTATATCAAGTAAATACGAGGTTGCACCACAAAATGTAAATAATTATGCTTAATAGGGGGCTATACGTAAGCAACAAAATAAAAGAAGAATAATCCGAAATTTTAAATCTGATTTTTATGGCGACGATTGATCTAAAAGTAATAGGCAGGCATTTGTGGTAGTCGGCGACGTTGCGAATGAAGTAATTTTTTCGTCTTTCGAATTATTAGTCGTCTTGTCTTTAATTCCGTTCGAAATAGATCTGCTCATACAGTTATTGTTAGGTTTATTATGTTCACTACCGATAGCATCGCAGCAGGCCGCGTTATTTTTGTTGCATTTTTGATAAACAAGTATGGGCGAAACTTCGTCAATTTTTTTATTAGTAGTTTTGCAGCTTCTTCCACCACTCGATACCGATTGCATTTTGATGGTCGTATAGGTAGTGCCGTTTCTAGAAGATCTAATGAAAGAGGAATGACTAACGTCATCGGTTAATCCTCCTTCGCTTCTTCCTCTCACTTCGTTCACCGTTCCGAACGACAGGCAGAACGAGCTCATCCTTTTCATGGCTCCGCTTATCTCTTTCATCCGCGCCGCATAAATTATCGGATTTACTGTTAACTTTAATATAATCAGAGTGTTGGTGATCATGTTGACCGAAACCATGACGGTAGGATCAACGGTAGTGAGATCGACTGCGCAATCTAAGCACACTATGATGTAAAAGACCACCGCCGGCATCCAACCCACCGTATAAGTTCCTAAAATAAGTAAAGTGGTGGTAGCCGCTTTAACATTATGCTTGAAATTTCGCGATCCCTGATACTGACTTAAACCGCGGTTGTGTCTAATGACGATGATAAATATATGCACGTACATGAAAAACATTAGAATGAGAGGGAAGAAAAATAAACATCCCGTGATGTAACGGAACTCGAATTTAACGATGAACTGAAAGTTTTGGCATTGTTCCGATTGGAAACCTTGACCGGGAACGCTCCCAAAATACACGAAAAAGAAAATGATGGGCGTAATCCACATAACGGTGATGTTGAGCATGGCTTTGCTTCGAGTCATGGTCGAAGCGTAATGAAGAGGTCGAATGATGCCGATGTAATGGTTAATGGCTAGTAGCAACAAGTGTAGAATAGAAACGATGAGACCACCCAACCGAAATCCTTCCAAAATTAGAATATGGCAAATGGAATTGACGTTGATGTTGTAACCTGTGGGTAACAAACTGTTTATGAGGAGACCGAGGCCTACGACTAACGAAGCGTAAGCATCCGCTACGGCTAAGCTAACACTGAAGCATAAGGTCGGACTTAAGGTTCGACGAATCCAACGCACCGCTATTAAAATGGACAAGTTGGTTATGACGGCAACCAAGCAGAAAAAGATCATGATCGGAACAACGGCGCGGTATAATTTTGCCTTCCAGAGTTCCGAGTCTGTGAGTTTATTTGTGAAATTATTGTTTGGGTAAAAACTTCCTACTCCGTATGAATAGTTATCCCAGTCGATCAATTCTCCATTGTCGTCGAAGTATGTCTGAGAACTTGCGTTTAACATTTTTGAACGTTTGGGTGGAGTTTTTTTTTTATCGTTGAATTTGGTGGCACGAACTTTTACGAGTAATTTATTCGAGACGAATCGGAATTTGTATTAAAGATTTCATCATTTGAAATTTTTTTCGCGATCTGAAAAAAAGCAATAATAATAATAAGTAATTTTAAATTGTCGTTTTTTAAAATTCAAATTCAAAGTTTTTAGTTTGGCCAATTCGTATTAGGAACATTATTCTATCAAACTTACATTACGCGTAATTACGATTTAATATTTTTTTCTAATTCTTGAAATAGTTGCGAGATTAATTAAACGAAAGTCTGAATTTTATTTAATCTTTTAGAGTGCCGTAATTTTTTTTGGTATGCTAAGATGTTTAAAAACTTCAAGCAAAATGCGAATATAATTATTATTAAGAAACCAGTGCTATGCTTAAAAAAATATTAATAATGAAAAAGCCCCACAAGAATTATAAGCAAAATGCATGATTTAAGCGATGAATAGGTATTTTTTTTCGACGGTATTCATTAGTTTCAGGAACGATATTAAGTCTCAAACCAAACTTTTTTTAAAAAAAAATTTATGCCATTTTTATGGTAATCTAACTTCCTTTGCTTGCGAATTTTCTTAATATATTTATTTTTTGCCGTGCTTATATTTTTTTGTGAGTGATATGTGGATGTTTGAGGGTAAATCGACGTGATGATTCGAGTCTCGAACATTGAAAGACTTTCTATATTGAATAATTCTATTACTGTATTAGTACGGTAGGCCTACATGTATTTACAATTTACACTTTTTTTTTTGGAGAATGAGTTTAACCTAGCTTGAGTTATTTTTCCTTACCGGTACCGCCTATTAATATGTTGTATTTTTGGTTGACCCATATAATATATTGAGTACTGCAATTAATTGCCATTAGCTGACGTAGTTTAAAATAAATTTCAGCTTATTTATAATTTGTTGACAATTTTACTTGACATCGATTAGCCTTATTTATAGTAACGGTAGTTGAGTGTTAGTACGTTGATTGTTGAAAAACTTGGCAAGCAGCTAATTTTGCGATTGTAACTGTAACACTATTTCCACCCCTTATTTATTGTGACCCAAACATCTGCCAATGGCGACTAATCTAATAAAAAAAGGGAAAAAAGTGCGGATACGTAGCGTCTGCGTGCTCAAGTGTCAAATTTTAGAAAATTGGTTTACTGTTGTGTTTGTGTGTGCTCACAATTTTTGCCCATGAAATATTTAATTCTTTAGCTGATATTTCGAGCATGACTGTATTCATGCATTATTAAGTTTCCGAGAATTTTGAAAAGTGATTTATTGCTTAAAATATTTATTTTTTTAAAAAAAATGTTAAATTTTTAAGATTTTTTTTTAAATGTAGTTAAATAATATGGTTTAAATCTATGAAGAATGTTGTCTAGAATCAAGATATGGTGTTATTTTTATTACTGTTTTCCTAAATCGAAATTGATAGCTACTGGAAATGATGTGACTCCCGTAAGAAGCTTTCATTGTAGATATAGATGAGCATGGATCGTAAAGTCAGTCAAATGGCTTGTCTATATATTTTTTTCGTACCGTAGGCCTATATACTGTATACAAAGAAATTTTTTTTTTTTTTTGGAAAATATTTTAAGACACGTTTAAGGCGATATAAACAAAATCTTGAGCTTCGTTTAAAACTTAAGTCTGCCAGTCAAAGGAATAAAAACGTCGAGTTTGACGTTTCAGTTAAAGAAATGAAGAATTGTGTTTTTATTTTTCTTATAAATAATGGATAAGCATGATATCTTCCTTTCTTCCCAAAAAATTTCTCTAAATCCTTAAATGGCATGAGGAACGTTCTAATAAATTTATTCATTAGAAGAGATATTTTTTTTAGCATCTTTATATTCAAAACAAAATACTAGAGAAGTAGGCAACTACAGTAGGCTAATATAGTATTAAAAGGTGGGATTATCTTGACTATATTTAAGCTAATACTTAAAAGTTAAGCCTCAATTTTATATTCAGTAACATTTGACATAAAAATAGTTGAATGTAATCGGAAAATAGTTCAAAAATTGTAAAATATACAGTGTACAGTATGAGGAAAGATAAAATGGGTACAAACTTTGTGTGAACTGAAACGATGACAGCAATTTCGCATGTAATGTGACGTTGTGGTGACGAGGTATTATAGTTGCTATCTCAATTTTTTTTATTTAAAAAAAAAAAAAAAAATGATGTTGGAGGCATGTAATGATATGTACATAAATTTGTAAGTTCTAGGACAGAAAAAGCAATTGAACATCGTTAAAAACATCGCTAGAAAACCTTAGAATATGCCTAAAAGCAAATTTTCCCAAATTGAAAATAAATACATTCACAAACGGAAAAAAAATCATCCATTTATATTCCTAAACTACATGTATATTAAAAAAAGAAATTTATGAAGTACATGTACATTTATATTTTTGCTGTGTTAAAGGTTAAGCTTTGATTATACAGTGATAACTCCTACGACTCTCTTGAAAGATTGTCAATTTGTTAGCGTAATGGAAGGAAATAAAATATGAAAAACATAATATTTTTTTTCTCCCCATTCCTCCCCATTTCTTTTATTTATTTGCTTTTCTTGTAAAATTTATTTTATCATGGCTTTAGGGGTAGTAGTTGGTTGGGTGTTTCTATTTGTTGCATCGGTAGAAAACCCTTAAATTATGCATATTTTTTTTTTTTTGAAATTTAAAAAAATTGAATTTGCGCTTCCACTGCGTGGGCAACGCCAAAAGTCATTTTAATTATTCATTATTTTGGAAAAACAAATCACTTCTAACATTCACGTTTAATATTTGATATTTTCAAATTTGACACTATTTTTTTTTTATATAAAAAGAAATAATAAAGCAATTTCTATTCTTTAGTTTATAAAGTTTCAATATTTTGAAACACCTTCAATAAATAGGTTCTTTAAAAAAAATTTCTCGTTAAGGTTTATAAATGATTAATATCTTATTCATCAGCGAGAAAAGATCAATATTGTTTTATTTTTCCGTACCTGTTTAAGCTTCAATTGCCGAACGTTAGTTAATTAAATTCCGAGCGTTATTATCCGTAGTAGGAAAACAATTCCTTTTTTTTGTTTGGCATTTCCATCTAATGTTCGTTTGAAACTAATTTTCTGGCATGGCACGTCGGGGACATTTTCCAGCCACCGCTGTTGCGGTTGATGTTTCGGTTACCGTTGCACCTTGGAGATTCGGACCCTGAATGGGAGTTTTCTTTTTGCGTGTATTTGGTAGATAATAATTTTTCGCGATCACTTCTTTCAACGGCTGGTTAAATACCTCTAGTCTCGTATAAGACGATTTGGAAGATGAAATTGTGGGAAGGGATTCCGTTTGTCATCTAACTCTGGACATGACTTGTGCCATCGTGTCACGCACAACAATTCATCTTTGTGAAGTTGAAAGATGCTCTCTCTGAAATTTTTTTTTGTTTTTTTTTTGTTTTCTTTTTTTCTTAGTTTTGTTTTTATTTTATTCGAATCGCACGCACGCGACAAACTTCATTCCTCACCATTCCCTTTTTCACGGAATTGAATTCACGGTCATCTGTTTCTAATAATACAGTTGATTGGAAAACACACTATAAACGTAAATTGCCAATTCCGTTGACTTTTTTTTTATTTGTAAAACTCCGTTTGAAAATTTTCTTGAGAAAAGGAGAGAAAAGTCTCCCGAACTCGATTTTACTTTACGATTGCCCGTCGGAAGGAGGAATTATCGGCAACTTTTTAATCGCTTCGACGTTTTTATAACCGATAAAATGGGAAAGTTTGTGGAATCAAATATTATGTTGCCCTCCTAAACTTAAAAGATGAATGAAGTGTGTGGCGTATGTAAGAGTGAGTAGCGGAGTCAGTCGTTACGATCGGTTGCAGTTCCACCGGCGAATTGAATTGGATTGGATGGCATCGCTTCACTTTATCACCAAACTCTATACGCTGCCTGCGTCTGGGCTCACTTATTCTGCCCCGCCCTCTCACCACCGTACTCAAACTCAACTCGCTTTTAGATAACATAATTACAGGGTGTACAATTAAGTAGTTTCGAAAAAGATATGCTGTTACATGTTTACATTTTATTATTGAAGTTATTTAAACCTTGAAATAGTCATGTAAAACCTGGAATTCGCTGAAATAAATTATTTTTTAAATTGAGAAGATATTTCAGCAAATCAATTTTAAGAACAAAGTAGTTATTTTTTTATGTTTTAATTTTCTAGTACTGGTATCAATTTTTTTTTTTTTTTTTCACGATTTTGATAAAAATAATACCGGCAGTTATTTTTTTAAGGTTTATTTTCTTGATATTAATTTTGTTTTATCTTTTCATGATTTTGATTGCCTCGAAAAAAATACTTTTTGAAGCAGCAAAATTAATATGCAATAGTAATTAAAATGTCGAGATTTTTTTAAAACTCGAAGTCTTATTACCGGTATACAGCATTAAATATAACTTTTTTCGATTTTAAAATATTTAAGATATATTATTCTTTATTTCCTCAGGCAATTAAATGGTAAAATTTTTAATTTTAGGGTAATTCTTGCATTTAATTTTCTAATGTACAGTATTTTTTTTGTGTGTGTTGTATATATTTGATGTTGAGAGTGTTTACATACGACGGTTTATGTGAATTTTGGCGGCTCATCCTACTCTTAACATAAAATTTATTTCTCCAGCTTGTTATTTCGACGTACAGTTTAACGATTATTATCTTTACAAGAATTCTAAAAAAAAATTAAATCCAGTACCATATGCGACGGTGCCAATTACGTTGACTGTGGCGGAGAATACGCATTCATGAGGATCTTTTGACGCTTTAATCGATTATGAAGTGTCGAGCGCTGCATTCCATAAATTTACAGATTCTGACGCTTTTTAAAAAAACGGGCTTAACGAAATATGTTAAAAGTAAATTAAAGCAAGTAAATTTCACTCAAGTGTCATTGCGCGGGCGGTTTAGTTTGATGTTCCTCTACTGTATATTATTATTTTGGAATTACTTTTATAACAGCGAATTCTTGTTTTATCTAGTAATAAAGTTGAATTAAGCTGCGGGCAAATGAAAACAGTAGAAATTTAGAAAAACGCTTTAGAAACCAAAAGAGTAATTTGGGATTTCTTCTCGGAGTATTTTTTCTTTTTTTCATTTATTATTTTGCGCATAAGGTCAAAAATAAAATGTATGCTACTCGTACACTTACCACTCTTTATCAATTCAGAATAGTTTTACAATAATTACGGATTTCAAGAGTTGTCTAACCGTAATTTGCTAATTGCATTAAAAAAAAAAGTTGGTTTGAAATTTTATGAATCTCAAAATAAGCGACAATTATTGATTACGTTGTTGGTTGTAATAAAAAGTTCTGTCGTTTCGACGGGTAGTCTGCCGATAAAATAAACACTACATTGTATAATTATATTTTATTTAAATAATTAAGAATTAGATACAGTATTATGAATCTTCACAAAGAGAGCTCTAAAATAGGAAAGAGTTTAAACCTTAATACTATAGCCGACATGTCGTTGTACAAAAAAAAAAAAAACACTGACGCCGCAAAAAGTTTAATAATAAATTAAAATTATTATTGTTAAAAACTTAAAAAGCTTAATATTTTGAAGAGAATGGGCTAAAATTGCATGCACAGACTGATTCTGGTCAACATTAATCAGTAGTTTTTAAATAATATGCTCCAGCTGAGAATTAGTAACGGGGGTCGACTCTAGGCGTCGCAGCCAAAAGGCGCCAAAATAAAGAATGACAAAAGTCATAATTCTTTTCCAAAAGAAAAGGAGTAAAAACATTTTCTAAAACTTTTTTTCTGTTTATTTTTCTTAAAATGCCGATTAAATTTTACGACTTTCTTCTTTAACATGACGCCAAAAAATAGGGAGGTGGGAAGGATCTTGCACACAGCCCCCACAAAACCCTAGAATCGGCCCTGGGCGCAATAAAAGTAATGGATGGATTGCGTTACCGAAATTTTAATAACTGTGATTTCTATCATATTTTTCTCAAAGAAATTAAATTATGCGATTATATGTTCAGTAATGTGAATTTCATAACGCTGGTTTTGCTGCGTTGGCTAAAGAAACGTTTCCGATTTCCTTCTGAAGATGGTTATTGTACACTGTACTGTATTTCATTAAATTATTTTTTTATTTGGGTTTTTCGTTGAAAATGTTTTTCGTTCAAATGAAATCTCAAAATACAAATTATTTAGTACCATACGGTACATAATAATTATAATGCGAGCTTGGCGCAAAATGAACAACATAATATTATGATAACATAACATGAATTTTTTTTTATTTTTTTCACAAATTGCGATGAAAG
>JAQGAZ010002428.1:0-17887 GCA_034692225.1 Polydesmus complanatus
AAATTAAAAAATTCCAATTTATCAAACAGGTTTTATTCCATTTTGAAATAAGGTACTTTTGGCTGCCCCACCCTGTACTACGTGAAAGAAAAGAATCTCACACATCTACACTGTTAACAGAAAAAAGCATTGTTATTGTACTTTCAATCGTAAAAAAAAAATGAAGTTAGTTTCTAATATTCTCATTGTTTTCTCGATTATTAGCCTTTGTAGGGCTCAATGCGGCTCACCAACCGACCAAACCAACACCATGTTTACTAACATTCAAGATGGCATCAATTTAATAAGCAACTGCGACTTCCCTACCAATAAATGTAAGTAAAAATTATTATAACGTTAATAATTCTAATAACCAAATAACATTTTCTCGTGTTTTAAATAGTTAACGCCAGTTGCGTGAGTGCCAGCTGTTCTCAACTAGCCTCTTCCGGCCTGTGTCCATACGCCTCTGGCCAGAATCTCAACCTAACAGCTCTCGCCTCCATTCTCTCCATCTTAAGCGATTGTTTTCAGCAGCAGACGACCATATGCGACACCCCCATCACCAACATAGCCATCCCTCCATTGGCCGTCAGTCTGAGTCAAGTGTTCAATGCCCTTCCACTAGGCGGTCAGTGCTCGAAAGCCCCAAATTCAGGCGATGTCAACGGCGTGAGTAATGTCTCATTCGCCCTCGGCACGGACCAAAGCTCAACAACTACCGGCCCATTGAACGTCGTCATCGACGCTCCCGGAATAGTGCTTTCGGGAGATATCCTGTGCTCCATCAGCGTCGGTGGCTCCTCCTCCAACTCGCCGTTGGCCATCAACCTACCTAACGCCAATTTCACGTTGAACGTGGTAATGAGCCCCACCGCTTCCATCGACTTCAGCACCGACCAACCTCAGGTCCGAGCGAAAGCGGATGACGTCAGCGTGAGTTTGCAATTCGGAAATTTCGTACCCATCAACTCGGCGATTCAACTTCCGGCTGGTGTACAGAGCCTGTTGACTTCCGGAGTGACCGCGCTGTATAAGGCTTCGGGGAATCCAACCGCCATCGCTAATTTCTACGCCACTTTCGTGGCTTACGGCATCGAAGCTACCAAAGCCAATTGTCCTTCTTAATTAGAAGCAATTAAATGCGAAGAAAAAGTTAATTAATATTTCGCTCGATACTAATTTTTTTTTTTTGGTCGCTGATAAATGCATTTTAAATCTAAAGTTTTGTTCGTAAATCGAAAATAAATTTCAATCAAATAAACTTCTATCTACACATTTCTTTTTTTTACGTGTTAATTCAATGGGAGGGAAAATATAGAAATAAACAAAAACAAAAATAATAATATTATTATTTAGTAAAAAAAATCGTTAAATAATAAATTAATTATTTATACAACGACATTGTAACTCGTAATCAATAAACGAATATTTTTAAATTAATTACAGGGTGATACATTAATAATCAATTTTAATAAAAAAAATGTAGGACATTTCCCCGCTTAATTATTATTCTCGAACATTTATAGCCTTCATTCGTAAAATAATTAGGTCAGAAAAACAAGATCATAAACTTTGGTGATGAATGAATAATTAATTAACGACCTTATTATACAAGAAAAACACAGAATTAAGGTCACCGTTGTATAAAAATATACATTATGAGAGGAAAGAATAACAGTTGCAGCATTGCTATTGTTATTACTGAAGGTGCCTGACCATTGAAAAACAATGAAGTTAATTTCCAATATCTTAATAATTATTGTTCTCTCCATTACGAGTCTGTGCGAGGCTCAATGTGGATCACCAACCAACCAAACCGTAAACATGTTCGATGATTTTCAAGGCGGAATCGATTTGGTAAACAATTGCGACTTTCCTACCCAAAAATGTAAGTAAAAAAAACTAATTAAAAGTCTATGGGATGTTAATGGGAAAATAATAGCTATACATTTTTTCGTGTTTCAATAGTTAATGCTAGTTGCGTGAGTGCCAGCTGCCCTCAACTAGCATCTTCCGGTCTGTGTCCTTACACCTCTAACAGAAATCTCAATCTGACGGCTCTCACCTCCATTTTGACCATCTTAAACACCTGTTTTAAACAGCGGACGACCATCTGCGACACTCCCTTAGCCAACATACCTATCCCACCTGTAGGCATCGGCTTGGATGGAGTGTTTGGAATTCTTCCAGTGGGTGGACAGTGCTCGAAAATCCCGAGTATTGGCTTTATCAACAATGTACAAGACGTGTCATTCGCTATAAGTCCAGCTCAGAGCTCTTCTTCTTCTCCCGGTCCTTTGAACGTGGTCATCAACGCTCCGGCTATAACTATAGCAGCGGACATTCAGTGCTCTATTTCGGTCTTCAATCAGCTGCTAAACTTCAACCTGCCTAATATCAACTGCAGCATAGCCATCTCCATTAGCCCTACCGCCTCCATCGACTTCTCCAATGAGCAACCGGATGTCCAAGCCCGAGCCGACAATTTCACTTTCAGTTTTCAGGTGGGGAATTTCGCGCCGATCAGTTCGTCCATTGAAATGCCCGGCGATTTATCGAGCCTGTTTACTTCCGGAATAAGTTCGTTGTGGGAGAGTTCGGGGAATCCAATGGCTATCGCTAATTTCTATTCCACTTTCATCGCTTACGGCATCGAAGCCACTAAGGGCAATTGTCCATCTCCGTAGAGGCAATTGACCATTATAATTATTATTAGCTATTTGAATAAAAATCACTACGCAATAATTCAATATAAAGTTTTTTGTTTTCTCAATAAAAAAAAAAAATAATTTTAACCCAAAAAAAAAAAAAAAAAAAAAAAAATTAAAAGACTAAACAATTAAAAATGATAAATAATTATTATTACGGTACTAAAACATTTTTTTAAAAAATGAGAATGTTTTTCAAACTGCTTAGAATGATAATAATTACTTTAACTATAAAGATGAGTACCGGTACTTTTGCCTCATTTACTCTTAATTAATTAATTAATTCCTAATAAAATTTTAAAAAATGTTACGCACGCCATCCCTCGGATGGCGTCAAAATTAATGATTTTGGATTTGTTCATTAATCCATACAGTAAGTCATTATAATAATTACTAAATATTTCTAAAAAAAAACGATAAAAATTTAACCTAAAACTGCAAAAAAATTTACAGCTAAATAAAAAAAAAAAAAATACTGAAACTAAAATGAAACCCAACTTTTAAGCCTATGCAAATGTTGAATTGTACTCGGTGGGGGAGGAACTAAAACAACGAATAATAATTAGTGTATTTCAGCGATGAAAATGATGGAGTAGTTTAGCCTGGGTTCGCTCTTAATTTATTCCTCATTAATATTCTAACTGCTGTCTGGCAGCGGAGTATGGAGCTCATGAGCTTCATTTCTATTATCCAACTAATATTTCAACATTTTAGTCATATTCTCTCCTTTGATCTGTCCACCATCACTCCCACCACTAAGAATCCTCGATGACCGATGCAGTCTCAATGCCAATTACTCAAACTCGTAGTTTGATCTTCTCTCTCGTTGTCTTAATCGCATTTAAAAAAGTGCGTAGAATAGAAACCTAGGCATTATTTCAGTCGTTGAATAAACCTATCGTGACACAAATACAGCGTCAGTTAGTGGGTTGCTATGGAGCGAAACATCTGGAAATGAAGGGGAAAACCCCTCTAACAAAAAATAAAATTAACTTCAGTGTTCACATTACGCATTCAGTGTATTTAAGGATTGAGCGACGTGTCAGCAGCTCATAGCTTTAACTTCTAATTTATAGTGCGTTCAGATAACACGAAAATGTTGTTGGTCAGTCTTCTCCTTACTCTCAGCCTCATCTTGACCAACTCGGACTATGTCTTAGGGCAGGAGGACGAGTGCGGAGGACCCCTCTCCTGCACCCCTTTCGATGATATATTGGCTGCAGCTGCCTACTACAGCCGATGCAGCTATCCAACTCACAAACGTAAACATATGTTTCATTTTCTATCAAATTTCTAACATTTAATATAAAAATTTTAGTCCAATAATATCAACAGTTTTTTTTTATTTTAATATAATTTAAATTATAATTACAGTAAGTCTAATGGAAATAGAAAAAAAAAGTTAGAAATTATGCAGTAAAACTATTAAAATGATAAATATTGTCTTTATAAAACAGTAAATGAAAGCTGCATTCTTTCAACTTGCCCTTTGCTAAGTGGCCTATGTCCCATAAGCCCTGAGGGGTGTGTCAATAACACTGCCTTGACCAGAGCTATGACCATCCTCAACACATGCATCGGACAAAATAGCCTCATCTGCGGCACCAATATGAGCCACATTCCCACTGTTCAAATTAGTTGGACCACCGAAAACCTTTTTCCAGCGGATGTAGCTTACGGAAGCATCGACCTTATTCCCGGAACTGGATTTCTCGACAACTTATCCAGCGCTACCTTCACTCTAACGCAGACGGATAATACTAATGGTTCTATCTCACTCAACATTCAAGCGCCAAACGTCGTTAGAAGAGGCAACTACAGCAGCTCCTTCGATGTCGGCTCCGAGCCCTCCCTCCGCCCATTAGGAGGCTCAATGCCTACTCCCTTAACCTTCGACATCCCCAACATGATTGGCAACTATTATCTCAACATCTCAGCCACCGTCTCCATCGACTTGACCACCTCCCCACCCACCGTTACAACCCTCGATGACCGATCCAATCTCACCACTGTCTACTCTAATTTTGTCACCTCAAATAAGACGCCCCTACCGCAGAACATAGTGGATTTGTTTAATGGAGGGATGGATTGCGTCCTTAAAAATTCCATCGTCCTTTCCTCAACCGTCGACTTCTATTCCACCTATATCGCCTTAGCTTTACAAGTAGCTCAAAAAAACTGCTCCTAATTATGAATATATTAACCAACGCAATAATTATTATTATTATTATTGGTACTACGCTGTTTGGTGGCAGCACACGTGTAAAATCTAAATTAATCGATAGTATCGTCATTCGATAATCGATAGTATCGTCATTCGATAATCGATAGTATCGTCATCCGATAATCGATTGGCTTCTAAATTTCAAAATAAATTTATATTTTTTACTTTAATTATCTAAAACACGTATTAAAATTTAAATCATTTTATACATGTATTATAAAAAAATATATATATAAAAAAAAATGATAATAAAACTGCATGAAATTGGACGACTAAAACTTAACTTCATTAAGTGCTGATAATCACTTTAAAATTTTAAAGTAATTTTAAGTAACTTCCAATTTTAACGCTGATACTTTTTCTTTCTTTTTTTTTCTGAGTATGGGAGATAGTAATAAAAACAATAAATTAATAAAACACATGGTTTTGCAGATGAAGCAACAGTATATACAGTATACGTGCCTCCAATTTTACAACTCACAAGTTTTCAAATATATCCCCCGAGCGAACACTAGCACAGATAATAAAGGTTTTATTACTATGTGGAAACATTTTTCAAACGAAAAGACAATAAAAAAACGAATATAAAATTGCAACGTGTCTCTCTCTCTCTCTGTGTCTCTCGTCTCGCGTTGAACGAATAAAAGTTTAATCTCTAAGTTTTATAAATATTCTTCTAGTATAATGTTGGCCATAACCTACGTCTTCTTCACCCTCAGCCTCCTGGTTAACCTAAGTAGTAGCAGTGCTCTGGAGCAGGAGGATGAGTGCGGAGGACCACTCTCTACCATTGAATTTGATAATATCCTGGAGGGATTCTCATACTTCGCTCGATGCACCCAGCCCACTTACAAATGTAACCTCTTATTATTTAATTTTAATTAATTTTCACCCTTTCATAATAATTATAGTGAACGTGGATTGCATTCTTTCGAGCTGCCCTTGCCTCAGTGGCCTGTGCCCTATCTACCCAAATGGAAGTATCGACGCAAACGCTTTGAACGGAGCCGTGTCCATCCTCAACGCGTGTATTAGACGGAGTAGCCTCATCTGCGGCATCAATATGAGCCACACTCCTATGGTCCAAGTTGGTTGTACCACTAAAGAGCTTCTTCCAACCAATGTAGTGAACGGAACTATGCACCTCAATCCTGGAACCGGATTCCTAGACAACTTATCCTGCGCTAACTTCAGAGTCAAAGAGACGGACAATCCTCTAGGTTCTGTCTCACTCCACATCCGAGCACCCAACATCACTAATCAGGGCTATTTCAATTGCACTTTCAACGTGAGCGATAACTCCTTCCTCCGCCCGCTAAAACGCCAATTGCTGACCACATATAACATACCCAACTCTATCAACACACCCAACATGTTCGGTATCTACCGTAATGCCATCTCTAGCTTAGTCTGCATCGACTTGTGCTCCTCCCCACCCACCATCAACATCCTCGATGACCAGTCAGACATCGATATAGTCTTCAAGAATTTCGCCAGTGCAAATGGGTTGGCCCTACCCGAGTGCTTAGTGGACATTTTCAATCGAGGAATGCTGAACTATATTAAAAATTCTGTCGTCACGACATCTGCCATCAACTTCTTGTCCACTTATGTGGCCCTAGGATTGCGAGCGGCCCAACTCAACTGTTCTTAATAATTATAAAACTAATGGATGTAGCCCTACATTTAGTATTAAAACCTATATAAACAATAATAATAATTGTGTAGAATGTTTATGAGTAATTCAATGCTTCAAAAATGATTAAAAAAAAAGGAACCATTAAATTTTAAAACAAAATTAATGATTTTGGATTTATTCATTAATCCATACAGTAAGTCATTATAATAATTACTAAATATTTCTAAAAAAAAAACAATAAAAATTTAACCTAAAACTGCAAAAGAATTTACAGCTAAATAAAAAAAAAAATACTGAAACTAAAATGAAACCCAACTTTTAAGCCTATGAAAATGTTGAATTGTAGCCTACTCAGTGAGGGGGAGGGAACTAAGACAACGAATAATAATTAATGTATTTCAGCGGCCTGGTTTGCTCTTAATTTATTCCTCATTAATATTCCAACTGCTGTCTGCAGCGGAGTACAGAGCTCATGTGCTCCATTCCTCGGTATAAGCGGTGGCCGCCGCTCTCAACAAACAGCCCAAAGCTTGTGTCCTTACACCTCTACGCAAAACCTCAACCTAACAGCTCTCACCGCCATTCTCTCCATCTTAAACAGCTGTTTCCAGCAGCAGACGAACATATGTGGCACCCCCTTAAACAACATACCCATCCCTCCAATTGAAATAGGCTTGAATCAAGTGTTCTCCTGGTCTTCCGATAGGAGGACAGTGCTTAAAAACCCCAAACACAGGCTTAACTAACAATGTAACAAAATATGTCATTCGCCATAAGTCCAGCTCAGAGCTATACTTCCGGCACTTTAAACGTCATCATCAAAAGGCTCCTCGATGACCGATGCAATCTCAATTACTCAAACTTCATCAGCTCAGGTGGGTCACCTTTGCTGCAAAGACTCGGTAGACAGATTTATACCTTCATTAGGAATTCCGTCATCATTCCCTCAACCATCAAACTTCTATTCCACATTCATTGCCTTAGGTTTGCGAGCAGCTCAAAAAAACTGTAACCTTAATAATAATTATTATTATGAGCATAACAATTATTTAACCAAAACAACACACGCTGCACCCATTTATATTGTATATCAGATTATTAAATAGTTTAAAATATAATATTTAAAAATAAAGCATTGCAGTGATGAGCAGTCTGATCCCCTTTTTCTTGTTGTCTTAATCGCCTTTGAAAAAGTGCGTAGAATAGAAACCTAGGCATTATTTCAGTCGTTGAATAAACCTACCGTGACGCAAATACAGCGTCAATTAGTGGGTTGCTATCCAGCGAAACACCTTGACATTGAAATGAAGGGAAAACCCTTCTGGCAAAAAAAAAAAATATATCGTCGCATTCAGTTTACTTAAGGAATAAGCGACGTGTCACCAGCTCATAGCTTGCATTTCTAATTTGCAGTGCATTCAGATAACCCGAAAATGTTGTTGCTCAGTCTTCTCCTTACTCTTAGCCTCATGTTGACCAACTCGGACTATGTCTTAGGGCAGAAGGACGAGTGCGGAGGACCCCTCTCCTGCACCCCTTTCAATGATATAGAGGTTGGAGCTGCCTACTACAGTCGATGCACTTATCCAACTCACAAGTGTAAGCATATGGTTTCATTTTCTAACAAATTTCTAACCCTTAATATATAGAAATTTTAGTCCAATAATATCAAAAATTATTTTTTTCATATAATTTAAATTATAATTAACTTAAAAGAAAATTATCCCATAAAAATATTATAACAGTCAAAAAAAATTACAAATTATGCAGTAAAACATTTAAAATAATAAATATTGTCTTTGTAAAACAGTAAATGAAAGCTGCATTCTTTCAACTTGCCCTTTGCTGAGTGGCCTATGTCCCATAAGCTCTGAGGGGTGTGTCAATAACACTGCCTTGACCAGGGCTATGACCATCCTCAACACATGCATCGGACAAAATAGCCTCATCTGTGGCACCAATATGAGCCACATTCCCACTGTTCAAATAAGTTGGACCACCGAAAACCTTATCCCAGTGAATATAGCTTACGGAAGCGTCAACCTTATTCCCGGAACTGGATTTCTCGACAACTTATCCAGCGCTACCTTCACTCTAATGCAGACAGACAATACCAATGGTTCTATCTCACTCAACATTCAAGCGCCAAACATCGTTAAAAGAGGCAATTACAGCTGCTCCTTTGATGTAGGCTCCAAGTCCGTCCTCCGTTCATTGGGAGGGTTGATCCCTACAGCCTTGACCTTCGACATCCCCAACATGATTGGCCACTATTATCTCAATCTCTCAACCATTGTCTCCATCGACTTGACCACCTCCCCACCCACCGTTAAAACCCTCGATGACCAATCCAATCTCACAGTTGCCTACTCTAATTTTGTCACTTCTAGTAACAGCACCCTACCACAGGAATTGGTGACTTTGTTTAACCAAGGGATGGAATGTTTCCTTAAAAATTCCATCATCACTTCCTCTGCCATCAACTTCTATTCCACCTATATCGCCTTAGCTTTGCAAGTGGCTCAAAAAAACTGCCCTTAATTACTAGTAATTATTATTTCACTATAAGCACACCCACTGCCCCCCCCCCCTCCCAAATAAACACTTATTATACACCTGGTAATTAAATGGTTTAAAATCTATTTAAAAATAAAGCACCGTTAAATTTTAATGCTTAATTTCCTAACACATAAATATTGAAATATTAATAAATATAATTCTCTACATCATTATAATTAATTTGAAATAATTACAATAATTATTTCAAAATTATAAAATCCAAGAATAATAATTAGTTCAATGTCGAAAATGATGAGTAGCTAAGTATGCTTAAATATGTAACCAAAAAGCACAATGCAGCACAGCCTATGTAGCCTACTAGTATATGAGTAAATAAAAAATAAAAAAAAAAATTTGAAAATAAAGCAGTCTTTAGTGGATGCGTTTAACCGAGCGATGCAGAACTACGTTAAAAGTTCCGTCATCACATCGACCGCCATCAACTTCTTAGCCACCTACGCAGCCCTAAGCTTAGAAGCGGCGCAACAAAACTGCCCTTAATTACACCTTAGGCGCCAGGTGTCAATTATTCTACTCGCTAATCAGTTCCTGTCTTCTCGCACCAGTCAAACAAGTTAATTATCAGTTGTTAATTATTCTAGTCGCCAGTTTATATCTTGTATCAATTGTATCTTGATTTCAAAACGAAATAGTACCATCTTGTAATCTACACCAGTTGCAGCCATTGCATTAAAATTGTAGTTAAAAGCTCTCAAAGGTAGAATATTTTTAACACAGAATTCGAACAATTCAATGTTTAAAAAGTTAATTAAAAGTTGTGTCATTCAAATATTTACATTATTAAAATTTGATTTCGTTCGGGTGCACTTTTTTTTTTTAAGAACACCGCGTATATATTATTTTCATCTTTTTTTATTTAGCTTAAGTGTAGTTTGACTTTTTTAAGTTTAATTGCCTAATGCACTTTTGAAATCGCGTTGAGTATACAAAAAAAAATTAAATTAAAATGAGGATAAAACACAAGTTGTACCCAGCAGCTGTTCAACACACTGCCATAAAAAATAGCAGAGAGAGCTACGTGTCACACGCAGAGCTTCTACCATATGTTGCTTTGAAAAGAACACAGAGAGTCAAACTAGTAAAAAAAAAAAATGCTGTTAACTAACTATATCCTTACGCTCACTTTGAGCCTGTTGAAGATGGGCAGCGCCTTAGGACTGGAAGAGGAAAGTGAAGAGTGCGGAGGAGCACTCTCCTGCATCCCCTTCGTAAATATAACGGCAGCGCTAACCTACTTCGGTCGATGCTCTTATCCAACGCACAAACGTAAAGTATTTATCTATCCGTCACACTTAATTCTAATTAATGGACTCTAAACTTAAAAAATAGTGAAGGTAGACTGTCTTCTTTCGAGTTGCCCAGCGCTGAATGCTACCTGCCCCTTCGCTTCCAACGGATGCGTCGACGAGGCTGCGCTCACCCGCACCGTGTCCATCCTCAACCAGTGCGTCGGACAGGATAAGCTCATCTGCGGCATCAACATGAGTCATACGGAGCAAGTGCGGATGAGTTTCACCACCGCGCAGTTAATACCGCCGGAAGTGGCCAGTGGAATTATCGAGAAAACCCCGGGGACTGGATACGTGGACAATCTCTCGACCGCCAAGTTCACCGTGATAAGCGCCGGTAATAGCCTCGTAACGATGTCCATCCGAGCGCCCACCGTAGTCAGCTACTGCAGCCACAGCGCCAACTTCAGCGTACCTCGCACTTCCGTCCTCAGAAGCGTGAGACAGCTGATTCCAACCTCGTTCTTCTCCTTCCCCAATGTCAAGGGTTATTTCCCACTGAACATCTCCTTCACCTGCTCCATCGACCTGTCCTGTGACGCACCCAGCGTTGAGACTTTAGATGACCAATCCGTGTTCCAGGTTATCGTCTCCAACTTCGTCACTGACCAGCTGGGTAGAAAAATTCATCTGGAGCAGACGATAGTCGACTTATATAATAAAGCTTTGAACGCCGCCTTCAAAACTTCGCCCTTTCTGTCCGTCGTCTACAACTTCCTGTCTACCTACGCTGCCCTAGGCTTGCGAGCGGCTCAGCTAAATTGCCCCTAATTTTACTCGACTTTTATTTTTTTCCATGTTTTAAAAAATTCTTACTTTTAATTCGAACTAATAAGAAAAAATTTAATTATTTTTCAAGTGTCTATTTTTGAATCAAAAACCAAGAACCAATAAATTTCCTGTAGCTAAAACATAATCAACTATTTTTTTTATCCCACTTACAAAATATGAAACGCATTTCTCAGCTTAATAATAATAATTTTGATAAACTTTGACCTTAGACATAGTGAACGCTGATTGCATTGTCTTGCCAGTTGCCTCATTGCTCTGAGTGGCTGGCGCCCCCTTTAACCTCAAATGGAATTATGTAGTACTTAAAGTTTCTAAATTTAACCTGTAGTAAGTAGTACTAAAAACTTTAAAAGATGATTACCAAGTAAAAAAAAAGTCAATACTTAACATCTTATACGCTTAAATAATTAACGATAACTGGGTTTTTACCTTAGCAGCAGTTCAAATCGACATCGCGTACATTCATTAGCAATAAGAATAATTGTTTCTCACGACAACATGGGATCTAAAAAAAAAAAATTAAATACGAATGTATTATTAAAACATTCCATCTAAAAATAATAACAATATAAAGTTTTGACTTACCTCTACAGTTATTTAAAAAATGAGTTCCAAAAAGAAATGTTTCAACTTACCTATAGTGAAAAAAGAAAAACAATATTAATTATTAAGACATATTTACACTTATAAAACAATATATCAACAATGAACAAATTTTGATATCTGGGGTCCTGGAGGGTTGGTCCCATATAATTTTAGGAAAATCAAAAGTAGGCTTATTTAAAAACAAGTCTTAAAGTCTCCAATCGCGAAGATTAAACATAATAAATACCTGTAAAAACTTGATAATACTCAACAAAAAATAATAATAATAATAATATATTAATTCATTAAAATTTATCCACCACATTCTAATGTGAATAAATGCTGAAATTAATTTCAATTGCATTTTAATAAGTGGCATTTAATGAGTGACTGTAGTGTACGTACATGTACGTAGCCTACCAATTAAAATTATTTCAATTTTAAATCCTCACTTTACGGAAATTTCGTTTTATGGAGGAGAAAGGAAGATAGTGTTATTAATTTTTTTTTTAATCACCAAAATACCGCGAGTCAAAAGCAGGCATAGACGAGAACCATCCATCCACGTCAAAACGAAACTCGTGTTGATTCAAAATCCACCCACATCTACTATCAACTCTGATGGAAGAATAGGAGCGCGCAGCGAGGTAAAACAGGAATGAACCATTCCCAACTGTCTAACAAAGAGGAGCCTGCTCTCCAGCTGCTCTTGTCTCAAAGGAGTGTGCCCTTTGAACTCCGACGGAAGTATCGATACAAATGCCTTAACCATCGCCGTGTCCATCCTCAACGCGTGCATCGCGCAGAATAGTCTCGTCTGCGGTTTCAACATGAGCCGCGTTCCCATGGTCCAATTGGGGTTTACCACTCAAAAGCATTCTCCCGGCGAACGTAGCCAAAGGAACCATGACCCTCAACCCCGGAGGAGGATTCATCGACAACTTTTCCAAAACCACCTTCGCAGTAGTGGACACCGCAGGACTTCGCAGTAGGGCTCCATCAGCCTCTCCATCCAATCGCCTTATATCGTTAAAAATGGCAGCTACAGCAGCTCATTCGACATACTCAACTCTTCCTTCCTCAGCCCGGTCAAGAGACTATTTCCGGGACTGGAGTCTCTTAACTTCCCCAACATGCTGGGGGTGTGTTTCGTCAACGTATCAGCCACCGTCTCCATCGACCCGTCCACATTCGCCGTTAGCATTTTGAATGACCAATCCAGTCTCAATGTCAATTACTCTAACTTTATCGGTGCGGATGGGTCGAAATTACAGCAGTCCACGGTGAACACCATTAACCGAGGGATGCAGTCCTTCATTAAGAGTTTCGTCGCCACTTCCTCCGCCATTAACCTACTGGCCACCTATGCCGCCACCGGCTTGCTAGCGGCTCAGCAGAACTGCCCTTAATTACACGTATAACCAACGTAGTTATTTAACAATAGAGAAACTTGTAATGCACCAAAAACACATAAAATTATATTAAAATTTAGAAGCTAATCGATTATCGAATAGCGATACTATCAATTTCTTTAGAATAAGACTACACGCGTGGCTGCCACCAAACAGAACTCTACCTTAAAACAAAACTCTCTGTAAGCATCAAAATTGTTGGAAAAAAAATGGCACTTTCAGCCTTCTTTTTCTTATTTCTACTGCACTACTCAATCACCTAATCTTAAACCTTCATATTATCTTTATAGTGTTTTTATCAATAGAAAGCGCAACAATAATAATTGCAAAGCCAGTATAATATAATAAAAGCAACCTTCGAGTATAACAAAACCAAAGAAAAAAAAATTTATTGAATAAAAAGTCGACCCACATCCATTGTGTAAAAATAGAGAGCGACGCAAATAGTAACAGCAGCTGCTTGCGATTCTGCAATTCAAAATCCCCATTAGGAAAAAAAAAAAACCTTCTATTTTTAAACAAATGACTTCCGTATTATAATGAAAAGCTACGTGTCAGCAGCTCATAGCTTCCATTGGAAATTCAGTCAGTGCATTCAGATATATATATATATATATATATATATATATTATAACCTCACATATTCGATCTACGTGTCAGCTACTACTGCTTATAGAGTTTAGCTCGAAATCTTTCGATAAAATGAAAATGTTGTTGATCAGTCTTCTCCTCACTCTTAGCCTCATGTTGACCAACTCGGACTATGTCTTAGGGCAGGAGGACGAGTGCGGAGGACCTCTCTCCGGCATCCCTTTCGACGATATCGTCTCAGCATGCGCCTACTACAGCCGATGCAGCTATCCAACTCACAAATGTAAGCATATTATGTTTCCATGTTCTCATAGAATTAATTAATAGGTTCTCTATTCAATGAAAATTATTCTAATAAATCAATGTAAAAAACCTTAATGGATAACAATTATTATTATTCAGTAAAACCTTTAAATAATAATTGTTTTCTCTCGTTGAATTAGTGAACGTGAGCTGCCTTCTGTCCAGCTGCTCAGGCCTAAAAGGAGTGTGCCCATTGAACTCCAATGGAAGTATCAACACCGATGCGTTGAGCGGCGCCGTGACCATCCTCAACTCGTGCATCGGAGAGAATAACCTCATCTGCGGCTACAATCTCACTCATTTCTCCACCGTCCAGTTGGGTTGGACCACCGTAAACCTGCTCCCGGTCAACGTGATAAACGGAAGCGTGAAACTAATTCCTGGAACTGGATTCCTGGACAACCTCTCCAAAGCTCAGTTCACTTTGCTGCCGATGGACAACCTCCAGGGCTCAGTTTCGCTCAACATCCGAGCGCCCTACGTGGCTAAGACGGGCAACTATAGCTGCGAATTCGACATACTCAACTCTTCGTTCCTCAACTCCGTGAAGAGTCTAATTCCGGGCTTAGACTCCTTCAACGTCCCCAACATGATTGGCAACTATTATCTCAACATCTCAGCCGCCGTCTCCATCGACATGAACACCTCTTCCGCACCCACCGTTAAAATCCTCGACGACCAGTCCGGGCTCAAAGCCGATTACTCTAACTTCATCGGGGCGCAGGCGGATGGGTGGAAATTAGCGCAGGAGTTGGTGAACTTGTTTAACCAAAAGATTGAGTCCTTCATTAAGGTTTCCGACATCACTTCCTCGGCTATCATCCTCTTGGCCACCTACGCCGCCACCGGCTTGCAAGCGGCTCAGCAGAACTGCCCTTAGTTAAATATATTAACCAACGTAGTTATTTAACAATAGAGAAGCTCGTAATGCACCAAAAACATATGGAGCACCCATATATAAATTTAATAAATATCTGGTAATTTAAATGGTCAAAGTATTTAGATAAAGCACTGTTAAAATATTATGTTTCATTTACTAAAACATAAATAAATATTATGAAAAATAATTATTTTTAAGAGTGGCGCTCATTTACTAAAACATACGTCACCAATAATAATCATTGTGAAGGCACAACACTCAAATTATTATTATGATCGAGGAATAGAAATAAAAAAGGATGAAAGTCCCAAAATGTGTTGATCTAAAAAAATAAAATAAATAAATAAAAGAATTTTTAATTGTTGAAAAAATTCTATTAATAACAATCAGTTAAGCCATTGCTTTCCCCATATTTCACATCTTTAAAATCGCTTCAAAAAAAAAAAAAAAAAATTAAAATTGGTTCTGTTCGGTTTGGTGGCAGCCAGGGCGTGAAATCTAAAACTATCGATAGTATCGAAAACTATCAATAGTATCGAAAACATCGATTCACATAAATTATAAAAACAAAAAAAAAAGTATATTGAAATTTAGAAGTTAATCGATTATTGAATGGCGATACTATCGATTCTTTTGGAATAGACTACACGCCTGGCTGCCACCAAACAGAACACTACCATAAAATAAATACCGTACTGGAAGTATCATTTTTTGGACACTCTGTAAGCATCAAAACTTTTGGAAAAGTGGCACTTTCAGCCTTCTTTTTCTTATTTCTACTACAGTAGTCAATCACATAATCTTAAACCTTCATTTTCTTTGGTTTCTTTATCCCTGAAAACGCAATTGCAAAGCCAGTATAATATAACAGCACCCTTCGAGTATATCAAAACCAAAAAAAAAAAAAATTTTTTTTAAATATAAAGTCGACCCACATCCATTGTCTGATAAAATGACAAGTGTAAACATAGACAGAAATAGAAAAGAGTTATCAGCTGATCCTGCAAAGCGAAATTCAAATAGGAAAAACCTTTTTTTTTTTTTTTCCAACAAAATGACCTCCAAATAGTGAAAAGCTACGTGTCAGCAGCTCATAGCTTCAATTGGGAACTCAGTTAGAGCGTTCAGATAATTATAACCTTCACATTATCTGAGCTACGTGTCAGCAGCAGTAGCAGCAGCTTGAAACTTTTGTTAGAAATAATTCCTGATAAAAACCCATAATGATGTTAACCAGTCTACTCCTAACTCTTAGCTGCCTCATCTTGACCAACCTAAACAATGCCTTCGGACAGCAGGATAAGTGCGCGGGACCACCCTCGACCAGTGAGTTCAATAATAATATAACATAATATGCTTACATTGCCTCATTACACTTATCTTAAAAACAAAAACAGTGAAAGCGGATTGCATTCTTTCGAGTTGCCCTTCGCTGAAAGGTGTGTGCCCAATAAACTCTAACAAAACCATCAATCCCGACGCTTCCAACCGCACCCTGACCATCCTCAACGCCTGCATCGGACAGAAAGGACTCATCTGCGGCATCAACATGAACCACACACCTCTGGCCCAATTAGATTGCTTCACCAATAACTTACTTCCGACCACCATAAGCGGAAGCATCAACCTCATTCCCGGAACCGGATTCCTCGACAACTTATCTAGCACTATATTCACCTTCATACCCACTGGCGATCCTAGCGGCCTTATCTTCATCAACATCCAATCGCTCAACAGCACCATGAAGAGCCACTTCAACTGCGTTTTCAACATCTCCACCAACACTTACAACCACAAAGCCAAACGACAAATGGGCATATCCAACCTGCCCACCTCCCTCAACACCCTCAACAACAACACTCCCCCTGAAGTCTACTGCACCTACAGCAACGAAATCGATTGCCTAACTTCCATCGACCTGTCCACCCCCACACCCACCATCAACATCATCAAAGACACATCAGCCCTCAAAGTCTCTAACTTTTCCAGTTCAACCGGGGCGCCCCTACTCCAGCCAGTAGTGACCGCGTTTAGTGCGGGGATGGAAAGTTTCGCTAAGGCGTCCGGCATCACCGCAACCACCATTCTCTTCCTGTCCACCCTCGTTGCCACGTTCCTCCAAGCGGCCCAACTAAACTGCCCTTAAAGCGCAGTAATTATAACCAGCGTAATAATTATTATTGTAATCACCCACTAAACTTTTATTATTCACTTAAAACTATGTTAACTAAAAGTACGCCCTGCCCACAATAGCAGAACACTATACACACACACACGCCCTGTAATCGAATGGTTGAAAGAATTAAATATTATTCTCAACTACAATCTTCCGGTCAGTGTCCCTTACACCTCAGCGCCAAGATCTCGCAACAACCTAACAGCTTCCTAATTGGGCGCTACAAAAATTATTATAAATACACAAAATCCAATGAATTGAGAAATAAAAATATATATATATTTTTCATGGATTTTTTTAATGGTTAAAATAAAGCGAGCCGTTACATTTCACGCGTATATTTAAATTCTTAGCCCATAAATAAAAATGTTATTAAAATATTTTTCAAAACATAAGTTGTACTTTACTTATAATATCAAAATATTAATGCTTCTATGCTGAAATTATAACCACGAGGTTAAATTTATTCGGTGGAGAGGAAAAACTAAGGCAATGAATAAGTTAATAATAATTATATCAATACCGGGTTAGCTTTCATTCGCTTTTTAATTTTATTCCTCATTAGTATTCCACCAGCTCAGACGTTGGAAATAACAGTTTTATAGGCCACAGCGGTGAATTAATTAAACAGCTTATTATTATACAAAATGAATATATCGGGTGGCGCAAAAAAAGTGGGACCCCCTGTTATTTTTGTTATTGTAAAAAAAAATTGTAAAAACTTTA